>JACEIK010003415.1:51070-80052 GCA_018107945.1 Datura stramonium | reverse complement strand
CTCCGTGCCACGGAGCCATCGCAAGGGCTCACTGGAATCTGGGCAAGGCACTAATTTCCCCTCAATGTGGCACGGAGGCCATCGCGGAGGTCAGGCTCCGCGCCACGGAGCCATCGCGCTCCTTCACTATTTTGTGCCTTCCAATTTTTCATAATTTTAGTATTCCCCCAAGTAATGTGGCACGTTGTTAGATGCGGACCATCCTTAGCGTGACACGGTGGGGGAACTTTCAATTCTCTCTTTACGCTCTCCAGATATTAGCCTATTATCCCTCGGAGTTTGGCTTGCTCCTCCAGTTTACGTCACTTTCTTCTCCACCTACAATTAGTCACCACACAATTATTAATCCGAAACAAAAAAAAAAGAAAAAGAACCTTAATTAACTCTAACATGCGCGAATACATCAATATTCTCCCTATTCAGACTCACAACGGGTTGAAAATATGGAGTTTAGTCATATAAATACGCCCAATATCAGTCATTACCATGAATTGTTAGGTACACTACGAGTCATGGTGTCCCTCATGGTGACCCTTAGCAGGTTCTTGGCAGTGAAGGTGACGGGAGGTGACCATGAGTCGTGGTCACTGACAACGATCCGTCTAGTCCCTCGTTGGGACTGGCAGTATGTTTTTCCCTACGAATTTATTAAGGGCTTTTCCGTAATTCCTAAGTTCTTAAGGCCTAAAATACGTCATTTTAAGATTAGTTAAAAGGGTTTCAAGAGAGCTAAACCTATTCTAAGCCTTACCATTCCATTCATGCAAGACTAGAAGGTTCTTAGGGGTGATCAAGGCTTTAATCCATCAATTCTTCTTAAATTTCCTTTGGGTGTTCAAGGAAGAGAATAAAATCGACTTACCCAAGTATGTGAGGCTATGAATGAGAGTTCCTTTCACTCTCATGCCATAAAATATTCTCAAATTCCATGGATTTCAATTCTACAATTCAATTTTCATGATCAATGAGGTTTATGTCAATTCTTGTGAAATTCTCTATGATCTATCGATGGGTAAATCCCTTTCATGTATTAAATCATGTGTTATGATCTATGGACAGAATTTATAACTATTTTCATTATTAAATTATAGTTTCAAATGTTAATTAAATTATGCCCAATCATGCATGTTCTTATAAAAAGTTAAGTTATGATTTCATTATGACGTTGATCTAAATTATCCCAATTATGATTCACGCCTTATGATATGATTTCTCTCAAGTACTTATCATGGATTTATGAAATATAAAGTATATACATGTTTTAAAAGTATGGATGAATTTCATGAGTTATAGATCTTTGATTATGGCCAACTCACGGGCTTTATTTCATGGCTAGTTCACGTATTTCAAGCATGGTTGTGATTATTATGATTTAACTAGACTATGAATCTCACATATGTTTTCCCTATTATTATATGAGCACTATATATTTTTGGAGTAGTATATAACACTGACTAAACCCGGGGTCCAGGCATACCCCGAGTCTCAAAACTACGCGCCAACGTAGCCATGATGGAACCTCCCTTGAGACTGTCCCTTTTTTCTCGAATGGACCTTCCGTGAGTGATATCATGCCTATATTCATGGTTCTACCCTTTTCAAGGTATGAACACCCTCCCGATTAGGGGTTTTCAGGTCGGGTTTCATGTATTCTCATATAGGGTATGCTAGTTATAAGAATCTCCCACTGTTCCTCATGATTTATGCATGGTTATGTTTATGTAACTTTGGCTTAGGTCATCTTTAATAAAGCTTTTATCTTATGATTATGATTATGACTGATTTACGAATGTTTTGAAAACCTTGAGCCCTTATGTTTACATTATGATGTTTATGTTATGAGCATGTTGTCCTACTCTTATGTATTTTTAACTATCCATTTTACTTGCCTTGCATACTTAGTACATTCCAAGTACTGACTGCATACTCTATGTTGTATCGTTTCATGATACAAGTCCGAGGGATCAGTCTCAGCTACATCATTAGTCATTGCTTCTCTCTTTGACCTGTCCAGCTGGTGTTGGTGAGTCCTCATCCTTCGAGGACGTTTAGTTTCTTACAGTTGTCATGTTCCTTTCAGTTTCAGACGATGTCGAGCTAGTTGGGGGTGTTGTCCCATCAAATCATCTATTATGTTAGAGGCTTTCAAACATTATGTAGAAATCAGCTTGTCGTTGTTGATTCAATATTAACTTGATATAAATATGAGTATGCATATTTTCCCACTTTGTTAATTATGTTGATCTCCCTTTTTATTAGGTTGAGTTAGATGTTATGTTCATGCCATGGGTCGGCTTGGAGCCTCTCGGGGTTTCTTGTCCCGTGTCTCGATCTGTGCCTATGTTCGGGTCGTGACATGTGTATGATAAGGAAACTCCCCAAATGGTGAGGGCACATAATGATAAGACTTTGGTATATCTTGATTGCTAAATTACATATAATTCATGTTGGCCCAAATAGATCTTGGTGAGTTAGTTCTAGAAGCTAAGTGATTTCGAACTTTGACATTTAAATATTGATCCTATATGCATGTGAGTGAACTATTTGAGATTTATTGATTTGTCTAATGATCCTAAGTACAAGTATACTTATTCGTAGGGTGAATTTTATGCTTTAATGTGTGAAGGGAAGTTGTAGATTGTTCAAGGACAAACAACAGTTTAAGTGTGGGGTGGTGATGAACGTTGAATTTACTTGTTTCTTAGCTATATTTTGCCCATACTTTACTATGTTTTGAAAACAAATTGTGTGTGTTTTCATGTGTTATATGATATATTTGTGAAAAAGAGTTAACGCACATGATTAGATGCTTTCAGGGCTTAAAGTGATGAATTTGGGCTTGTTTGAGGCTTAAAAGAGCTAAAATGATAAAACGAGATTGAAGGAACGAATATATAGAAGTTGGCAGTGCACAGGCATAGCTGTGCTATAGCCCGCGCACTGCATAGGCCACTTAAGTGCTACTAGGGGTGCGGCGCGCTAAGCTCCCGGTGCATGGAGGGGCGCGGCGTACTGCTTAGTCCAGACATCCAAAAAATTTAAATCCCAATTCTACTAGCAACTGAAGCTGCAAAACTTAATTCTAATCCAAGAAGGAACAACAAACGCTTAATCTACTATTATAATACCCTCTCACAACATGTTTTTAGGCGTCTAAGTCCAACGTATCAAGTTGAATTTGAATATTGAAGTCTTGTAGTGTTGTTGTACAATTTATACTTTGAGAATTTGTGTAATAGTTTAGTTGAGTTTCTCTTGAAGAATTCATGAAGTTCTTGTAAAGCTTGTTAGCTTATAGATTTTGTTGAACAAGTTTATATTAAAATAAGTACTTAATTTTGATTTCTTCTACATCTTTTAGTTGTTTTCTTATAAACATGAGCGGGTAAATCTCTTAGGCTAGGGTTGTGGGAACCATGATGGATTAACGAATGTAGACATAATAAAATAGTGATTCTTGAATAGTGAATTGAGCGGATTATTATTCTCTTCGTTTTAATTAAGTTTTAGCAGTTGCAAACGTTGAAACATGCCCGTATCTTCACCTTTCCCGACTAAGGAGGTTGAAGTTAGAAAAAGAGAATAACAATGACAATTTGAGGTTAATAACTCATCTAATTAACCTAAGCTCTAACGAGGATAGATAAGGTCAAGACTTACTGCAAATCTAGAATGTATGAACTTTTCAGACCGAGAGGAGATGGATGGAAAGCATCTATTGTCTATTGGCACATGCATACTCTTTGAGACCGAGAGGAGATAAGCATAATTTCTAAGTCAAGAAACAGTTAGATGTACTAAACATAAGTCTTATACAAAATTTAACAGGATGGATCACTAGTAAAAGCCTACTAACNGGATGGATCACTAGTAAAAGCCTACTAACATATGAAATCATGGGGAACACAGTCCTAACTTTGCTTCATCAATTTGATACAAACTTAATTATTTTTAGAATTATTTTCTTTTATTTATTTTCAAACCCTCCTTCCAAAATATTGATTACAAGTTAGTTTATTTTCACCATTAACATATTGTTTTTGCCTATTCCCTATGAGATCGACCCCAACCTTTGTTGGGTTACTATATTTGACAGGGACTATTTTATACTTTAATTTCAAGGTTTAATTTGGAGTGATCATCTACCACCGGACCTTTGTTGAGAATACATAAAGCTCCTTGTCCTAGCTCTCTTGGCCTTCTCCCTCTCCTTCATCTAGTGCTCCTTTATCTACTGAGCATATATCATCAATCGAGAGATGTCCATGTTGCTGATTGATGTCGTCCAAGTGCATGCAAGTGCACATGGTTGTCAAGTAATATTGGAATGGAAGTCCCGATTATCGATCCCTCAGAGAATTGTCAGCTCAATCGTTTAAGGTTACTTTTTTATTTCACTATTCTATCAAATGGTTGAAATGGGGAATGATTTAGATAATTAAACTACTAAAAACTTTAAATATTAAATTAACTAAAGACTGTTGAACACTTAGTTTTACTTTAGATGATGATGAAAATCTAGGAAAATTGCATTTTTGCTTCAAGTTGAGTTTTCAAGACATGATTATGCTATGACAACTGTTCTTATGGTTGCTAGTTGCAAGTTACTATCCCATTCCTTGCCACTCTCTCGAGCATCCAAGAACTATTTCATGAACCCTACCGCCTATATCCCTATGGTGGCAGGAGAAACATGTAATGACGGTTATGCCTACTTGTATTTCAACTAAACAGGGTTGAAGGGTATATTCCTATCCTCAACAATAACTTCTATCCTCTTACCAATGGTTCAAGGGTCTTTTTCCTGTTTTATTTTTTCCTTTAACCCTTTCAGTTTCCTTTTCCAAGTTCAACTGAAAGCCAACAAATTTACTTACAAGGTGATAAATCTAGTAAAGAAACAATTATATCAAGTAAATATAAACAACCACTGAAGAAGAATTGAAACTAGCATAAGTCAGTCTTTCGAAATTCAACCATCCACCACGGACAAGACCCTAGAATATGAGTTTAGTCACTTATAGACAAGTGGAAAAACAAAGACTTGATCATCATCATTTAAAGTAAAATGATAAAGAAGAGAAGAAACCTAAGTAGAAACTTTTCTCTCCTTCCAAGCTGTGTTACAACCCTCAACAAATGCGATACATAATGTAAAAGTGATCCAAAGATTGCTAAAAAATGATCTAGAGGCTATATTTATAGTTAAGCCTTCAAATCACACTTCTTCTCTCAAGTACTTGGCTTTAAAATTAGAAAATTTCATCCCGAAATGGGTCTTCTGTGCTGCCCCCTCCATAGCCCCAAGTTGGGCTCAAGTTTCCTCTGAAGTTTAGCTCCGGGAGCCCAGCCCCATCTATAGCACCAAGGGTTAGCCAAATTTCAACACTTCTAGATCATTCCGGCACCCTGCGCCATTCATAGACCTCAAGTGTTAGTCAAATTTCTTGGCTCTAGAACCTCTCTGGTGCCTAGCCCCATCCATAGCACCAGAATTTTAGGAAATTTCTCTAAGTCTGGGATGCTTATGGGGCTCTATGCCATCCATTTCTCCAAGGTGTTGAGTGAATTATCTTCTAAAATTTAGGACCTGGTGCACAGCGCTAGCCATAGCCCCAACTTGGGTGCACAATTCTATGAAGTTTAGGACCTGACGCCAGGCGCCAGCCATAACCTCAAGTCCTTCTTCTCACACTCTCAAATTTTCACACCTTGGGCTAATTTGGGTCCTTTTTCCTTAGTTTCCTACTAAAAACAAATAAAATCATTTGTTAGCATACAAAACACACAAACACATGAATTTATGCATTTCCTAAGGATTATGAACTCAAAATAAGATAAAAGATGGGCAAAAACTTGGCAAATGGGCATATAGATATGCCCAACATCACCACTGCACACATAAACCATTATTTGTCCTCTAACAATCCTTAATTGTATACATAAACTCATCTTTTACCACCACACTTGGTAGCTCTATCAATTCATGCTCAAAGAGCTAGCATAGGGCATAAAATAAAGTAGTTCATCAAGATACATCAATTCACACCAAGCACAACTAGAGTTCTCACAATCAAGACTACACAATCTCTAAAATTGACTCATTTTTTAAAAACAGAGCCAACATGATCAAGCATGAAATATGCTACAAATAGTACACCGATATAGACATCTTGTGCCCCTTACTTTTGGTGATGTTTCTCTCTCAGATTATCAATTCAAACACATGGAACATAGAAACCAAGTTACCCTCACACTCACAAATGATGTAATGCACATATGTCACATACCATAAGCTTTCCCTTCATGTTCATTTAGACCACTTGGTTGTTTCAAGAGATTCAAATCACAAGGACTTTTCTTGGTTGTAAAGCTAAGGGATGGGTAGTAATGATATTTCTTTTATAGTGAATACCACCCTAAGCACTTTTAAGAAATTTTTCCTTTTTCTTGTCCACCACCTTATTCTTGTTTGTTCACCCTTCAGCTAACTCATCCTTTTTCTTTTCTTCTCATGCCCCTTTTTTACTACTTGACTGCTAGTATCTGCTTATAGAATCAATAAGAATTTTGCAATTAAAGCTCTATCTTTCATTGTTCTAGCAACAAGTACACAATTTTGTGGGCACTCTCTCTTCCTATTCTTCTCTTCTTACCACAATTTTTCTTTTCTCTTAACATTATACTTTGGTGGACCTTCACTTTCAAGACTCAAAGTGCCTAAGATTACTTTTGATCAATAAAGTCGAGGTCTCACAAAAAAAAGATTAAGCTACTTTTGTGGCTAAGAAATAATAAGGCTTATGTCTCAAAGGGGGTTAAACTAGGGAGAATGTGTCAGGAAGGAGAAAAATTAAAAATTGTGGCTCTTTCAAAGAAATGCCTTGATCATTTCTAGACTCCCTAACAACTAGCTATCCTACGTACACTAAGGTAAGTTCTAGATGCCACAATATTTACAAACAAGACAATTTAGCTTACCTCTCATGTCAATTAAGAATTCAGTTGATTTCCTACAGCTATACGTTCACACAATCATATTGAATGATATTTTTCATTATTAAGCCCTCAAAATCATCTTGAGTCAAATTAAAGAGATGTGTGTGTCCCTCATGGATTCCTCACTTATGCATTCAAGATAACTACTTTATTTACTCTAGCATATCCGCTAAGTAGAATGTCAACATGCACACAAGTGAATAATCGATGAATCAATCCTAAAATTTTAAAAAAAAATGTGATTAATTTCCCTCTAGACGGTCGTCATCCATCTATCATAGGGATGGGTCACTACTCTAAGATGACAAAAATGAAAAAAAATTGACCATAAAATAAAGCAATCAAATACTACTCAAGATGAACAATAGTCACTATATCACAAGGTATCATCCAGTCATCATCAACAATATTAACTATTACAGACTAGACCTAACAATTCATAGAGCTACTATCATAGGGACATACGACTCATGCTAAAACTTTGAATTTAGTAAAGATAGAATAAACAAGAACTCTTTCCTCCACCCCGCACTTAAACAGTGCACTGTCCCTAGTGCACAAGCAAATATAACAAGTAGGTAGAGAGAAAGAACTTCTTGGGCTGCTAAGCACAATTGTCGCCATCATTAGGATTGTAATCCTGATCCTCATCCTCATCATCAACTTTCATGGTGCCCGTAGTAGCATCGTGCTCCTCATCCATGTACAAATCATCAACTCCGTCAGTCAGCACTGTGGCCTCATCATCATCCAAAGGCTCCTCAAAATCTAGGCCCCCTCGACATATCAATATAACATTCTCCATGAGTGGGTACTTCTCCTGAAGGGCTGACATCTCCTCATCTATTGCAGGTCGGCCTCCTAACCTTAGTTGCAAATCTAGCATCCCAAATATGCGACCTTGCCATCTTTCATCATGAGCCTGACAATTAGTTATAGTGAGGATTGGAGCTGTGGAAGTGATAGTCTCATTCACCTTCATAACATCCATTATCTTTCCTGCTAGGTGCCCTGCTAGAGGTTGACGAAGGTCTGCCTCCTCCTCTTCAATGCTTACCTCTTGCAAAAACTAGGTCAAGAGATTGCCGTAGCAATATTTCCACCTGCAGTTGTCCCTTGATCTCCTCATATTGTCCAGGAGCACCGCACTAAAGTTGATTGGTATCCCTTTCATAAGCATGTATACCAACATAACCCCCTCTCTAGTGACGTTTGACATATGTGTCCCACGGAGAAACACAACACAAACTAACTTCACCCATACTTTCGCCTGCTTGTTCAAGTAGGAGAACGCAAGTGTGGAGTGAGTGCCCTTGTGGTCCCTTACCCAATGGGAAGATGAGTTCTCACCACATAGAGTGTGAAGGATGTCGTGGTAGGGAGGCTTCTCAAGAAAGATAAAGTACTCTGAAGGATCTATCTCAGGTGTGACAAAGAGAGTATTGAGCCTCTTGTAAGGGGAACAAAACCACCGGACCCCTTATCTTCAATTTGGTGGTTCTTTAAATGACCTGTCCTAGTTTGCATAGAACTTCCTCACCAATGTGAGGTTGCACTCCTCCGACTCAGCAACGATGTATCAAACTCCTAACTCCCAGACCTTGTCCTGAATGGTTGAGAACTCAAACGCAAGGAGGCCTTCATCAATTCAATTTTCAGGAGCATACTTGGCCTCGTTTTGTGTGTTGAACCATGTAAGTCCATGAGGTTCTATAGCCTTTTCTCCAAATTGTCTAGCAGGGCCAACCTTGGCTGCTGATGAACTATCTACCTTTGTGCCTTTTTGGAGCCTCTTGAGGCTTGGGTTGGCAATCACCACTTCCTTTCCCTTCGGTTCCATGACACCTTCCAACCAAAAATCAAGAACTTTATAAGATTAGTTTGTGAGTAACAAGGCTAACTAATTAAGTGTTAAAGGTGCAAAATTGACCCCATTCTTAATTCGCTAGCATACTGGTGAGACTTTGTCCAATAGGGTACTCAAGACTTCCCCTATCATTATCCAATCTCAACAATCCTAATTCATTCACTAACTCTAGACTACAACCAAGTTCATGAATTTTTTTCAACTCTACCCTAACTTTTAGCTTTTCAAGAATGCTTCACTTACGCCGTCCCTCTCACTTTCCCTCCTTCAGTTCATAATTCAAGTTACTCATATATGGAAGTAGCTACATTCAATTCATTCAACAACCAACAACGAATTTACTGCCATACTTAATGAATTAACATGAATTGTCAACAACTCAAGATTCTTCCTAATCAAGAATTTAAAAACTATGTACTTTCTCTCTCTTCAATCAATGTATCTACCCACAAAATTCATGAATTTCAATTCACCATCCCCATTCATCCCTAAAACTTCAAATTATTATATTCAACCAAAAATAATTTAACCCAACAAGTATAACACATTATCATGAAAGAATTTAAGAAATTAAAGCTCATGAAACCTACAATATGAAACTTAAGATTTTTACCAACAATGGTTATTTGGGTCTTTACTCTTGGGGAAGAAGGGTGTAGAAGCATGATTTTAACATTACCTAAGCAAGAGAGAAGAGAAATACTTACTTGAGTTGGAGAGAGGAACTTCACCAAACCTTGGAGAAGACAATAATGGAGGGGAAAGGGGAAAGGAGTTACGGGTTAGTGAGGGAGATGAGAGAGAATTTTTAGCTTTTGTTTGAAAACTTTTTAATGAAAAAGGATGAATGGGAACTTTAGATAAAGGTGTGGGGCATGAGATTTTGGTAATTTTAAGGTCTTTGGGTCAACACCGACCAATTTGACCAAAGAATTTTCAGCCATAACATCCCTGGTGTGCCGCCCCCTCCATAGCCCCACATACTTAAAAAAAAAATTCTTCGGGGACGGGGCTGGCACGGCGTGCCACCCATGCCACCAACTTGAATTTTTTTTTCTTCTAGAGTTTAACACCTGGCGCCCCATGCCAAATATCTCACCCCAGACTAAAACTTTTTTAGCTCATTTTTCTAGCTCTTTTTGCCTCCAAAGTTCTATTCGTCTCTACAAAATAAACAAAAAAAATCTAAAATATATTAGAAAGATGGGGTTCCTCCCACCAAGCGTCTTAATTATAGTCGTGACATGATATTCATGGGCTTCTTCCCATGCAGTGCCTGATTTAACATTGCAGTACGACATGGACACTTTTACTCCTTCATTCGAGTGAAACATTGACCAAATACACAATCGGATAAACTCTCATGTAGCACACACTACTCAACTAACTGATTGCACCCTCATAGCTCTACCACTGGTTTAACTCTGAAGTCCTCATAGTGAGGAGGCATCCTTGCTGCTCTAAACACCTCAAAAATTTCCTCCTAACCATCCACCCTCATAGACATCTTGCCCGACTTTACCTGTATGACAATGTCAATGGTGGCTAAGCATCCTCTCCACAAAATGAGAGAATATGCTTCATAATCTAGGATTATGAAGTCCATAATAAGGATGAAAGGTCCCACCTTGATTAATATATCCTCTATTATTCCATC
Source organism: Datura stramonium (assembly GCA_018107945.1). NCBI lineage: Eukaryota > Viridiplantae > Streptophyta > Magnoliopsida > Solanales > Solanaceae > Datura > Datura stramonium. Next base: position 69,529 of record JACEIK010003415.1, on the reverse strand, counting down.
AGGATAGGCAAGAGATCGGTCAACAAGCTACAAAGTCACTGTGGTATGTCGTGGTTGACCTAAACGCAAAGTTCTAAACAAGGATGCAGGTATCAGATTAATGCTTGCACCCAAGTCACATAATGCAGAACCTACTTCCTTATTTCCAATCACCACTGGAAGGGTGAAGCTCCCCGGGTCCTTTAGCTTTTTAGAATTTTTTTTAACCCGAGAACTGCACTCTTCCATGAGAGCCACAGTTTCAAACTCCATTAACCTCCTCTTATTGTCCACGGTGTTCTTCAGATACTTGGCATACTTCGGAACTTACTGCAATAGCTCCACCAATGGTAAGTTAACATGTACCTGTTTGAACATATCAAGAAATAGGCTGAGTCCTCCTTCTGCTTCTTAAATCTTTATTGAAATGGAGGCGGTGGTATGGCTACTACAACTTTTGGTTGTGAGTTTCTTGACTCACTGGCCTCACACTTGGACTTCACAACCTGCTCATCATCAGCTTTCTTTTCTTTGGGGATCACTTCACCCGTTCTTTACCATTGTGCAAAGAGATTGTGCTCATATTTTCCTTAGGGTTCTTCTCGATGTTACTCGAAAGTGCCCCTTGCGGTCTATTAGTCTATTGCAGGGCCAATTTCCCTATTTGTCTCTCAAGCTCATTGATGCACTTTTGCATCTCATTAGCCATTTGAGTTTGCTAAACCATCCACTGCTTCATTGTCTCCTTAAGAGAACCGCCTGGCTGTTGTCCCTGAGGCCTTGGATAATTATTCTTGCCTTTTGAAGTTCTGATTCCCTCCCTATGAGGGATTGGCTGCATTCTGGTACCCCTGGTTATAGATATTACCTGCAAAACCTCCACCACGACCTTGTTGTCCTACAAAATAAACAGATTCGGGGTTTAGTGGACAACTTGAATATGCGTGGCGTTCTCCACATGCTTCACATGATGGCAGTGGAGTCTGAACCTGATGTATTTGTTGTACTTGGCTTCCTTCTAGTGTGGTCACAAGCTTGCTAATCACATTCATCAGCTGGCTAATGTCTGCTCTAATTACGGCAACACCATCTACCACGAGCTTCCCTGGCATATTAGCTGTTGTGAATCCTTTACCTGAGTCTTGATAATCCTAGCTCCCTGCTGAATTGAGGTTCAAAAGAGCCTCTTTTCATCATAGCTCTTGGACAAGATCTGTCCCTGTGTGGTAGCGTCAAGAAAGATCTTTGACTCGGGTTTCTGACCCTTTATAAAGTTATGCCTAATTATCTCCTTAGGCTGCATGCAGTGTGGACAATATCTCAAATATCCCTTGTAATGTTCCTATGCCTGAGCTAAAGTTTCACCATCTTTTTGCACAAACTCGAAGATCTTCCCTCTCAACTCCTTGGTTCTCCTCAAAGTGAAAAACCTATTGATGAATTTGTTGGAAAGAGCCTCCCATGGAACCTGCTGGCTCATTTTGAATCCACTCCTTGGCTTCACCAATCAACAAGAACAGAAACAATGTCAGTTTAACATATTCATCTAACATGTTTTGGTAGTGAAAATTTTCACTCAGCTCCACGAACATCATTGCATGCCTGTGGGGGTCCTTATGTGGCTTACCCTAATATTGGCAAGTGTTTTGGATCAACCGCATGGTGCCTTCCTTCTACTCAAGTTTCTAGTGATTGCTGGCTTGACAATTGCTTTAGAAGTGTTCTCCAAGTTTGGCCTAGAAAAGTTCAACACTGGAACCCTCTCCTAATTATTGCCCTATGTCCGCTCATTATTCTCTATGATTAACCTTCAAAAGGTTCTCTCAATGTCAGGATCAAAAGAAGCCAAAAGTGATTCTTGACTTCTTGTACTTGGCATACACTGAGAACATAACCCTGTAAACTTCACAAAAACAAGAAGCAAATGTAAAATATAGGATAGTAGAATAAAATCCTAACCTATAAACAATCAAACACTATTCAAATCCCCAACAACGGCACGAAAAACTTGGTGTCATCTAAGCGCATGCAAGCCATGTGGTTGCCCAAGTAATATAGGATTGAAAGTCCCGATTATCAATCCCTCAGAGACTTGTCAGCATAATCATTTAAGGTTACTTTTTATTTTGATATTCTATCAAAAAGTTGAAATAAGGAATGGTTCAGATAATTAAACTACTAAAAAAATTAAATATAAAATTAACTAAAGACTGTTGCACACTTGGTTTTACTTCTGATGATGATGAAAATCTAGGGAAATGACACTTTTTCTTCAAGTTGAGTTTTCAAGACGTGATTATGCGATAACGATTCTTCCTATGGTTGCTAGTTACAAGTCACTATCTCATTCCTTGCCACTCTCCCGAGCATCTAAGAACTATCTCATGAACTCTAACGCCTACATCCCTATGGTCACAGGAGAAACATGAACTGATGGTTATGCCTACTTGTATTTCAACTAAATAGGGTTGAAAGATATAACCATATCCTCAACAACAACTTCTATCCCCTTACCAATTAGTTCAAGGGTGTTTGAATTCTTGTTTTATATTTACCTTTAACCCTTTCGATTCCCTTTTCCAAGTTCAATCGAAAGCCAACAAATTTACTTACAAGGTGATCAGCCTAGTAAATAAGCTATTATAATAAGTAAATATAAACAACCATTAAAGAAGAATCGAAACTAGCATAAATTATACTAACTATCATGAATGAGAACATGATGCATAACTATCTCACTTAAGTTGGCAGAGTTGTCCTAAGACTTGCTAGGGCAAAGAATGATAAAGACGTGATATCACTCATGAGCATCGTCGAGCTAGGGATCACTCTCTAGCAAAGCTCCAAACATGAATATATACCTACAGAGGCATGTAGTTCTGAGACCTGGGTGCGCTGAACCCTGGCCTACATGGTTGTAAATACTACTCCCAAACCATGCATATTGCTCATAGTCATTATCATGAAACATATATGATTTTACATGGGCTAGTTGGAAAATATGAAAATCATAATCATATTTGACATACGTGAACTAGCCATGAAAATAATGCCGCTGATTCTGCCATGATACATAAGCTTGAGATTCATGAAATTCATGCATAATTGAGTAAATCATCATAACCTGAGAAACATAAGTTCATGAGAGATTCTTGTAGAAAACATGCTTTCATGATCATAAAACTGGATTGAATCATAAGAGTATTAAATTCATAGAAGATCATAAGAGATTTCATCAAAATTGGGTCTAACCCTAGAATTTTCATAAAACATGATTGGAGACTTTAATTGATGAAATTGGGAATGAGAGTGGAAGAGATCCCTTAATTATGACCCTACATACCTGAGCTTGATGAATCCTTAACTTGATTTGAAGACCCAAGAGAAATTGAGAAGAAGATAATGAAGAACCCTAGCCTTTCCTTGTGAGAGAAATTCCAACTTATGGTGTTTGAAGAGAGAGAGGGTTTAGGCTAAGTTTAACCCCTTAATTAGTCCTTTAGGAAGCATAACATGACACCACTTAGGAGTTAAAAGCATAAGGTTTTACTAAATTACACCTGAAGCGCCAAACTAAAATTTTGAGTGGCAGAACCAATGACCCATACCACGGATCGTTGAACCAACCAACGTACCGTTAGTCCTCTCGTTGGTTCCCACTTTTACTCCAAATCACCCTCTGAACCCGCTTTAATGACTAAACAAAATGGACCATACAATCTAACAATAGGTCATACAATCCACTCATCAATTTTGGGTAAATTTTGATAAATTTCTGAAGTTCATCACCATGGGGTAACCAATGAATCGTTGGTTCATAGGATGACCCGTTTTATTGATTGTTCAATAGCCTGGTGCCATTTTCCTGCTGGTTCCTACTACAAGTCTTGGATCTTATCTTAGGGTCTTTCAGGGTGTTACATTATCTCCCCCTTGGGAATATTTTTCCTTGATGAAGGCTAACTAAGCTGAAAAATTAGGGAAAGAGTTGCAATCCCACAACTGAAAGGCTATAAATTGATAATTGACGGAGTGACTAACTTCGAACTGACATACATGACTGAGATGAATTTATGAAACATACATATATACTAATACATGAAAGGAACATAGAGACAAGAACTTGACATGAAACTGAATAGAGCATGGAGAAAACAAATACCTCATGTTGGAACTAAGTTGGAAGGGAAAAGATACGGGTATCTAGCCATCATATCTGCTTCAACTTCCCACGTAGCTCCCTCAACTAGCTGATTTCTCCACAAAACCTTCACTAAAGCTACCTCTTTGTTCCTCAACTTGCAAACCTGATAATCAAGGATTTCAATTGAAACCTCCTCGTAGGTAAGGATATCCTTCACACTAATGCTCTTTACCAGAACAAATATAGTTGGATCACCAAGGCACTTCTTCAGAAAGGACACATGGAAAACTGGATGTACCAAAGCTAACTCCGCCAGCAACTCCATCTCACAAGCAACATTGCTAACATGTCTCAAAATCCTATAAGGACCTACATATCGGGGACATATCTTACCTTTCTTGATGAACCTCTAACTCCTTTCATAGGAGACACCTTCAGAAATAGCCAATCATCAATGACGAATTCATGCTCTCTCCTCCTCACATCCGCATAAGACTTCTAATGACTCTAGGCTGTCTTCAGCCTCTCTCGGATAAGCTGAACTTTCTTCATAGCCTCACAAACTGAATCAGGTCCTATCAACGTAGCCTCACCAACCTATGATAACGACACGGACAACGGAAGACTCTAAAAAAGTTAGAAGATTAGAAACTGGGAAGGAATTGATTCTTGAAAAGAGAAGAAACAAGAAATGGTGAATCAATTAAGAAGAAGTAGAAGAAGAAAAGGGAGGAGGGAACTCAAACAAGGAATCTTACCATTGAAGAAATCCAAGCTATGGTTCAAAGTAGAACAAAAAGGGCATAAACCAAAGAGAATCTACAAAGGTCTCCACAAGCCACAAGGATGCTACTAATATATTAAATCAAACTTAGTTACAATGAAGAGAAAGGACCCCCTTTATATAGAATTCTAGAAAGGGATGGTCAAACACTCAATTAAAAAAATTATATTTCCTAGGGACGTAGAAGACTTCCCATACTTAGACCAATGTAGTCAACATAGATTAAAAGAAAATACTAAATGGCATAGAAAGCTACCACACACAAAGTCCTAGGAAGTCAACATAGAATAAAACAACTCTTAAATATAGTCTAGAAGCTAATTAAAAAATTACTGCAATATTTTCACCCATGGGGGCTGATTTGGGTCCCATTCCATCTCCAACATTAATTTGGGCCTCCAAATAGATGTAAGACTTGAAGAAAATATCTTCATTGGTCTTGAAATATTCTTCCATCACAAAACACTTTTTAATAGCTAATTGCAACCCATTTGAGTTTGTCTTGAATTTCTTATTTGATGGAACTTTCAAATCTTTATCCATGTCATTTAATGATATTGAGCTTCCATGGATGCTATAATTCTCCCCTTCTTAAAGAAGATTCATTCCTCAAATCTTGACATTGACTATATCTGCACTTTCATTGTATTTGAGCCCTTTGGATGCTATCATTCTTCCCCATTTAAAGAAGGTTTGTCCTCAAAGCTTGACCAATACCTACAACCAACATCATAAACAAAATTAATAGGAGGTAAATAAAGAAAGTAGAGAAAACATTTGGTTAAAATAACGCTAGGTAGTGACCATGAAACCACTTAACCCATTTAGTTCTGTTATGCACAAACACCTTTTTTAAATATCCAAGCACTACATCATTNCACGCCCTCATTGCGAACTTCCCTTCCCAAACACCTTTTTTAAATATCCAAGCACTACATCATTTAAAAAAATAATATAATTACCTACACAAGCAGTTAAAACCGAATTTCCTGAATTCATGCAATTGTTCTTCCAACTTCTGTCACCAAGGATGACTCTGCATCATTCTGTACCATAACTCCAACATCCGTTGAATCAGTAAAGAGAACCTCCAAGCGAGCATGCCTATAGACATCCTTCACCAATTCTTTCCTCCCATTCTCCACATGGGATACACTCTCCATAGACAAATTGCTAAGAGCGTCAGCCACTATATTAGCCTTGCCGGGGTGGTAAAGGACACTCATGTCATAGTCTTTGAAAAGTTCAAGCCAACTCCTTTGCCACAAATTCAAGTCCTGCTGAGTAAATATATAGTTAAGGCTCTTGTGGTCCATGAACACATCAACATACACCTCATATAGATAGTGCCTCCAAATCTTAAAGGCAAACACCACTACTTTTAACTCAAGGTCATGTGTGGGGTAATTCTTCTCATGAGTCTTAAGCTGTCTAGAAGCATAAGCAATGACCTTTTCATACTATATCAAAAAACATCCAAGGTCAATATGAGAATCATCACAATATACCACAAAGCCATACGCGCCCTCCGATAGGGTCAAAACAGGGGCTAAAGTGAGCCATGTGTTTCACTGTAATACCCAGAAAATGCCTAGGAGTAGACCCGAGAAGCTAAAATGAAAAACTGCTGAAAGTTGGGGAAAAAGTTGCAGGACGAGAGGTACAACGACTCGTGGTAGGTAACCATGAGCCGTTGTTGGAAGTCGTGGGTTCAGGTGTTCAGGTGGCAGTGGAAGCAACGACTGATGTAACGACTCGTTGTCAGAAACAACGAGTCGTCATTATTGGTCGTGGTAAGAGATGGACTTAGTAGTTGGGGAGTATAACAGGTCATCTAACGACCCATCATGGCTTACAAAGATCCGTTGTTTGAAGTCATGGTAAGGAAGTGAACTTTTACAGTGGAAACGACGGATGGAAACCACGACCAATTGTAGGATACAACGAGTCATGGTAAGGCTCGTTGTGAAGGACGTCAGAAATTTCAGGAGAGGAGACAACGATCGAAGGAATGACTCGTGGTATCTAAGGACAAGTTGTCCTGTCTACTCGTGGTATGAATTCAAGAGAAGGCTGGGACAGTGCTTAGCACAGACAGGTACCACGAGTTGTGGTACCCTCCGACGACCCGTTGGGTCATCCGTTGTTTGGCCTAGTGAGAAAATTTCTGCGAATTCAGTAAGGGCATTTCTATCATTTCCTAGTCCTAAGGCCCTATACTACGTCGTTTAGGGCTCGTTTTGGAGGATTATAGTTGGGGAAAATCTATTCTAAGTGTATTTCTTCCCATGCATGCAAGTTTGAAGGTTTGAAGAGGAGATTCAAGGCAAAATCTCAAGGTTTCCATTGGATTCTTAGCTTGGTCAAATAGAGGATGTTAGAATTCACCATTCCCAGGTATGTAAGGCTATGAGTGGGTTCATCCTTCCACACCCATGCCTAATTTCTATCGAAACATGATGAATTGCCTATGATTAAGTATGGGGTTTCTTCCTAATCAGATGATTCTTTAATTTCTATACATTGGTATGATTAGATTGCATTTATATTGATTAATAGTAAAGCTTGGGAAGATTCTAAATTGTTTTCAATACACAAATTGTTTTCCAAATCTTGAATCTAAAATGCCCATGGATGAGAAGTTCATAAAAGTAGTGAATGATGATGAATGCATGATGATGTTGAGATTTGATGATGAAAAGCATGCTTCTAAAGCTACCCATGATTTTCATGTTGTTTACAAAATTAAATAAGTAGATCCTAGTATGATAAAGCATTGGGCAATGCCCACATGTTGATTCAAAGTGATGATTTTACCGACATAAGCTTACCACATTGTTTGAAGTGAAGTTTTTCAATTTTTCATAAATTCTAGCTTGTGGTATGTTGAGTTAAATATTTCTACATGTAGCTTACCACATGATTTGGAGTAGATGCTCCCACATATGATTGAGCTTGTGGTATGTTTCGAAATAAAGCTTCTCATATGCATGAATTCATAATTAAGATGTGTGTCATTATTGAGCTTTGTCAAAGGACAATTTTCACATAATGTCGAGTCTATGCATGATTTCATTAATGAGCTTTGTCAATAGACAATGTTTAGCTTCATTTCATACAATGTTGAGTTATGCATGACTTCATATTGAGCTTCGTCATTAGACGATGTTGAGCTTCGTTAATAGACGATGTTGAGCTTCATTATATACAATGTAGAGCATTGCATGTTTTTGGGAGAAGAGTCTAGCATCGAGCGGGTTAAGGGTCGATCACCCTATGCCCCAGAACTACGCGTAGCTAGATTACCAAAATTTTATTTTATTGTTAAAGTATCTTGGTAANCCTATGCCCCAGAACTACGCGTCAACGTAGGTTGGTACTATTATATTATTGGGACCTCCCTTGTAAGCTATCCCCGGCCCGACTGGCCCTTAAGCTTGATATCAATATCATGGTATCGTCCATTGCCCTGGCAAGGTTATGGACGGCTCTACCCACTTGAGTGTAATAGTTGGGACCACATAAGCTCTATTGTGGTATGTCGGTTAAGTGACAAGTGTCCCACTGTCTATATCTTCCAGATTTACATTTTCATTACTCATGATGATTACCTTATGCATGCATGTCCTAAAAGTAAGGTTTGACTTATTGTTCAGCTTTTTCTATAAATGTTATGGTTAGCTTTGAGTTATTTGAGTCAGTCATGATGTTGCAAAGCTAAGCATGTTCATGTCATGATAAGATTTCGATATCAGAATGAATGCATGTAGCCCTTCTACTTATACTTGAAAGCTTATGATATGCATGAAATGTTTTTAAATGATTTACTTTGCTTAAGCGGTTTTACTTACCTTGCATACTCGGTACATTCCACGTACTGACCGTATACTTTTTGTGTTGCATCGTTTCGTGATGCAGGATCCGGTTCTCAAGTTCAGCCCCACTCGTAGTCGCTTATCAGAGTTAGAACCTGCATGATTGGTGAGTCCTCATCTTGCGAGGACTAGACTTTCAGCCTCATGTCATATTTCAGTTTCAGGTTTTGTGGAGTTAGTTGGGGTCTTGTCCCATCAACTCGTCTAGACTAGAGGCTTTTAGACTTATGTATGTATATCTTCGGATATTATTCTTATATGTCGTTGTATTAGACTTCCGTTGAGTTTATAATTATGCTTTCTTCATGTTTATTAAATGAGTTAGTTGAATGCTTATCCATGGGTCAACTTGGGGTCTCTTGAGGTCCCTTGTCACGTGTCTACGGTTTGGGTCTATGCTCGGGTTGTGACATTCACTCCTGAAAACTCTTCTCACACTCATCGCATCATTGAAATTTGACTTTCTTCTGGATCAACTTAGTAAAAGGTGCAACAATGGATGACAAACCCTCCACGAAGCTTCGATAATAGTCAGCTAAGACCAAAAAGCTCCTAATGTCAGCAGGACTAACAGGTCTAGGCCAGTTCTTCCATCTCAATCTTTTTAAGTCTACCTGAAAACCCTCACTAGAGACACCACATGACCCAAAAATGCAACTGATTTCAGCAAAAACTCACACTCGTTAAACTTAGAAAACAACTGATGATCCTTAAGAGTCTGCAACACAATCCTCAAATGAGCGGCGTGCTCCTCCTTGCTCCGAGAATACATGAGGATATCATCTATGAAGACAATGACGAACATATCCAAATACTTCTTGAACACCCTATTCATCAAATCCATAAAAGTTGTAGGGGCATTTGTTAGTCCAAAGGACATAACTACAAACTCATATTGACCATACCAAGTCCTGAAGGCTGTCTTTGGAATGTCACTCTCCCTAACGCTGAGCTGGTAATAGCCAGATCTGAGGTCTATCTTTAAAAAGCACTTGGCACCCTAAAGCTAGTCACACAAGTCATCAATCTAGGGAGGGGATACTTATTCTTGATTGTGACTTTGTTCAACTGACGGTAGTCAATGCACATTCTAAGAGAACCATCATTATTATGTACAAAGAGAACTAGAGCACTTCACGAGGATTTACTAGGCTGATGAAACCCTTATCTAGGAGATCCTACAACTCCTTCAGCTCGGCAAGATCCATTACATAAGGAGGAATGGATATGGGCTACATGTCAGGGAGAAGGTCAATACCAAAGTCAATTTCCCACTCGGGAGGGACTCCTGGCCAATCATTTGGAAACATCTCTAGATACTCACCTACAATGGGGACTGACTGAAGAGTTGGAGTTTCAGACTTAGAGTCCTTGACCCAAACTAAATGGTATACCTAAACCTTGGAGATCATTTTTCTAGCCTTAAGGTAGGAGACAAAGTGACCTTACATGCACTACTGAACTACCCTTCCATTCTAGGTCTGCTAAGGTGACTTTCTGAAGAACTATGAACAGGAAGTTTCAATAACCATCGAGCTATAATTAACTCATTAATAGGAGTAGAGATTGATAAGGGTTCTAATAGAATTTCATGATTGACACTAAAACTGATAACAACATAAGGAGTCATGAAGGCTAATGTGGCCCCTAGATCTAGTAATGCATAAACATCAAGATGGAATACTCATAACATACTCGTGACTACATCTGGTGAGCTCTCCTGCTCTTGGCGTGAGGAAAGGGCATAAAAGTGGTTCTAGCACTGACTGCCATCGACAATAGATGATGTGCCCTACTGAGGTGGGTGAGCTTCTGGATCTACTGAGGTAGTGGTTGGGGTACTGCCTTCACTGTCACCCTATCTAGTTGAAGGGCAATCCCTAAGTCTGTGTCCGGGATCCCACACCCATAGAAAATATTCAATTCAACCAAGAACTCTCCTAGGTGGTTCTTACCACACTTCTTGCAAGGTGAAAAAGTGCGCTCCACTGACATGCTCCTCTAACACCTAGAGCCTGATGCTTTACCTCTATGATCACCTCTGGGCCTGGATGGGATACTGGCTAATGATAGGGCTGGGGTTGATGACCTCTTGTGGAACTGCGTGTGATGTCTACCATCGGACCTCTACTGAGAATACCAAAAGCTCCCTATCCTAGCCCTCTTGGCCTCTCTCTCCCTCTTCTTCATCTACTCTTCCTCTATCTGCTGAGCATATATCATCAATTGAGAGATGTTCATATTGCTGATAAGCATCATGGTCCTGCACTCCTTGACCACTGAATCTAAGACCACATTTATGAATATGATCATGCAAGCCCTCGTCTTTGCAATCATCTCAGGAGTATACTTGGACAGCAGAGTGAACTTCAAGGCATACTCCTGAACAGTCATGTCGTTTTGCTTTAAATTGACAAACTCTATTGCGTTTGCTTCCCTCAACTCTCGAGGAAAGAACCTGCCCAAGAATGTCGTAATAGAACTCATCCAACCAATAGGATTTTTGCTACTCCATGACCCTCCTTCCACTATCGCAACCAAATGTGAGCTACCCCCTTGAGCTGATAGGAGGCAAAATATGTGCTCTCCTCTCCTGAGACCCCTATATATAATCTAGGTAATCTTCTGGATCTCCTCAATGAACTCCTGTGGATCCTCGTCCACCTTAGAACCATGAAACTCTTTGGGTTCATCCTGGTGAAGTCTCACACTCTAGCCGTTGTAATATTCCCATTAGTGTTCATATGGGCAATCGCTTGCTAGTTGACCTGGGTTATCATAGCCTATGCTAACATCTGAAAAGTAGCACTGAGCTCAGCATGAGTCACCTGCTCATTCAAAGGATCAGTTGGAGCTGGTGGGGCTGACTAATGCCCATCTCCATTACCATTCCCATGGCCATTGCCATTTGCATTCCTTCTTCTGTTGACTTAGTAGGGAGTCATATCTCTGCAAAAACGTATAGCACGAGTTAGAGAATTAGAGAGAGTTGAACTGCATCGCACGACATAAATCATGAAAGAAGAAAAGTTTCCTAACACATCTTGTATCCTATTCCTTATAAGTGTGACGCTCTTTACACCCATGAAAAAGACTCTACTCAATGCAACTTTCTGACACCCTAGGATACACCTAAGCCTGTTGCTCCGATACTAAGTTTTTGAAGACTCGAGCATGGATTCCGGATCGCAACATGGGACCTAGATACATGAATAACTCCAAGCTAACCCATGACACATACATAGAATGATTAAGAACATATGGCTAAGTGCAAGCAAAGCATAAATTATAACATGAGCGGAAGTCTAGAATCTCATAATGCATAAATGGGAGTACAAGTTGAAGCCGTTGAAATATCTAACATCAAGTCTGAAAAGCCTCTAGTCATGGGATAAGTTGATGGGAAAACACCCCCAACTAGCTCTACTAAAGTCTAAAACCTGAAAGAAATAAATATAAAAGACATGCACCAAAACTGATGTCCTCGGATCATGAGGACTGACTAAGAGTAGATAGGCTTTGAACTTTTCGAATGCGTATACTACCGCTAGAAGATCTTGTTTAGTGATGGAATAGTTCTTTTAAGAAGTATTAAGAGCTTTGACAACACAATATATGGGGTGTAAAATCTTCTCTTTTCTCTGACTAAGATCCACTCCCAATGCTACCCTACTTGCATCACACATCACCTCAAAAGGATTACACAAGTCTAGGGCCACAATAATTGGTGCAGTGATAAGCTTATCCTATAGGCACTAGAATGCTTTTAGACACTTATCATCAAACATGAACTTCGTGTCTTTCCTTAGAAACTTGCAAAGAGAGTTAGCAATTTTTAAAAAATCTTTAATAAATTGCCGGTAGAACCCAACATTCCCAAGCAAACTCCTAACGCCTTTCATAGATATGGGAGGTGGAAGTTTTTAAATAACTTCAATTTTGGCTTTATTCACTTCAATCCCATGCTCAAAAATTTTGTTCCCTAGCACGATGCCTTCTTTCACCATGAACTGGCACTTTTCCCAATTTAGTACTAGATTTGTCTCTTCACATCACTTCAATATTGAAGCTAGGTGAGCCAAGAAGTCCTCAAATGAATCACCCACCATTGAGAAGTCGTGCATGAAGTGTGTCCTGCACCATGTATGAGAAATGTCCATCATATATTCTAAAACGTGGCAGGTGCATTACACAATCCACAAGGTATTCACTTGAAAGAAAATGTCCCAAAAGTGCGTGTGAAGGTCATATTTTTCTGATCCTTAAGAGCAATAGAATCTGGTTGTAACTGGAATACCCATCAAGGAAATAGTAAGCCCTACACCAAGTCTATCTAACATTTGGTCCATGAAGGGCATTGGGAATTGATCCTTTTTCGTCCAATTTTTCAGCTTGCAATAGTCCATACAGACTCCACAGCCGATTACTATTCTGGTTGGGACTAGTTCATTCTTCTCATTTGGAATCACTATCACACCACCCCTTTTACCGACACACTACATTGGGCTTACCTATCTATCTGAGATTGGGTATACTACCCCTGCATCTAATCACTTGATGATTTCCTTCTTTATCACCTCCTGCATAGGAGGGTTCAAGCTCCTCTGATGCTCAGTGCTGGGAATGTAATCTTCCTTGAATTTGATCTTGTGTGTGCAAATTCTAGGTGAAATTCCAATAATATCAGAAATGGACCATCCAATAGCTCTCTTGTATGTTCTAGAATAGATACCAAATGCCTCAGCCTACCATTCCAACAAATTTTCAAAAGTAATCACCAATAAGGTGTCATGAGGCCCAAGAAAATATACCACGGGTAAGAAGGAAATGGCTTAAGCTCCCGGACTGGTGGCTCTTCAATTGATGGCTTCAAAGGTGGGCTTACTTTATTTTTCAAGTTCAGTCCAGCTTCCTTGGTGCAAAAGAGTAAGAACCCATACCTACCACCATATTTATTGTTTACTCAAATCCTTCACAACTTTCATCCGCCAAGTTCATTATCATAGCTGCCAGAGCTTCAGTCATGAGTGTTTCCTTTGTCAAAACTTCGAATGGCTCCTCAATGGTGTCAATAACAGATATGACACTCATATTTTTTGGTTGCCTCATTGACCTGCATACATTGAAAAGCATCTCCTCATTGCTCAGTCTGAACTTTAACTTGTTGCTCTCAACATCCACCATTGCTCTACTAGCATCTAAGCAAGGTCATCCCAAGATGATAGAAACCTCAAAGTCTACATCGCAGTCTAGTATCATGAAATCTACTAGAAAGATGAAACTCTTCACTTTCACTGATACATCAATCAATATTCCAATCAATTTCTTTGTTGTACAATCAGTTATCAATAATCGTATTGTAGCTGGTCTGGGGGCTCACAAGCCCAGCTACTCATATATTTCTAGGGGTGTCAGATCGATGCTGGCACCTAAATCACATAAGCACCTTAGAAAAGTTGAAAGCTTCAATTGTGAAGCCGCAGGATCCTCCTTCTTCTTAACCAAGAAGTAGGATGCAATAGCACTTCAGTGATGCAAGTTGTCCATTGGTTCAAAGCTGACCATCCTCTTCTTGGTCACTAGATCCTTCATCAATTTAGCATACCCTGGCATCTTCTCCAATGCTTTGACCAATGGAATATTAGCAGACAATTATTTCAACATGGGAATAAACCTATGAAACTTACCATCTTTAGCTTTTTCCTTGAGGCACTGAGGAAAAGAAAGAGGTGGCCTTGGTATCAGAGTTAATATTTTTGAGACTTTCCCCTCTTTTTCTTTCTCAATAGTAGGATCCTCCTCTTTCACTGGTGATTTAACAACTTTTCCATTTTTCTTACTTCTAGCAATTGGTTTCTCAGACTCAGCCATAATTTTCATATCAGTGTCAGCATCTTCTACCAATGGATCTGGAATAGATTCCTATTCATCAAAATTCTTAAGAAATTTAAGCTCTTCAGTTATCATTTTCCCACTTCTGGCAATAAAAGCCATATGGTCATCCTTCATAGGGTTAGGAACCATGTCACTTGGCAAAGTACCCTTCTGTCTCTCAGCACTGCCGACAACTATCCAATCTACTACTCTAGTTGTTTTATATAAGTAGAGTGTGAATCAACCAACTAGCCCATACTTGACAAATCTACGTGAATTTTTTTCACACCCGCGTATATGGATTCCACCTTTTTCAGTATACGAGCAATCATGTCCTCCACCTTGGATCTAGAAGCATCATTACTAGCTTGTTGTCTGGCCTTTAGTGGAACATAAGCACCATTTCAATCATTATCTACCCATCTCTATTTCTCTACATACCCTCATCTCTATCTCTATACCCTAAACGATCATAATTATTATTTTCAAAATAGCTTCGAACTTGATTCCCTTGATCTTGACACCAAGAGTCTTGATTAGACCCTTGGGTGTTGGTCTAGGAATTCCCCATTTAATTATTGACAAATTTGGCCATTTCCTTTAATTACGAGTAATAGTCATTGTACCTAGCGCTTTATCCCGTGAAACAACTACTTGAACTTTTTGAGAGGATAAACCTGTCAAGTGTTTGGTGATCAGGTCCAGTTGAGTCTTCATGTGACCCATGTACTGATCACACTCCTCATCTTTTCTTCTCTGCTATGCTGTTAATCCTTTTGAATAGTTTATGGTTGTGGCTTCTGACTCCCTAGTATGGTAGGATCTATTAGTTTTGGTCATCTTATTATCTCATTGGCTTCTTTGAAGGTATTCGCTATCATAGAGCCTTTAGCAATACTATCAGTAACTGCCTTGTTTGTAGCGTTCAATGACATGTAGAATATTTTCAAAAGAACATCTTCTAGTGCATATGATTAGGACACTGATTTAACTTCTTCTTGAACCTGAGCCAAGCTTCATCCGAGGCTTCACCCGCCAATTGTCTAAAGTTTTTAATCTCATCCCTAAGCTGAATCATCTGGGATGATGGGAAAAGTATCTCCAAGAAAGATGCGGTTAACTCTAAGTAGGTAGTGATCAACTCATCACGTAGCTCACTTAGCCAAAGTGTAGCTTCTCCTGTGAGGGAAAAGAGAAATAACTTAATCCTGATGGCCTCATTAGATACCCCTAGTAGTCTGTAGGATTTGCAGATCCCTATGAAATTTGTCAAGTGTTGATTTGGATTTTTTCTAGCTAACCCATTGAACAACCCCTTTATACTCAGAACTGCATCATAATGCTGGTAATGTCGAATTTAGCATTTGCTGGTAGAGGGGGTGATACAATGGTACATGTGAATCCAACTTCTTTAAGATGAAAGTCCTACTTAAAGAGAACATTCCTTAGGGCTTGTCACCTATGGTGGCTTGGAGGATTTTTCCTATTTTTATCTGCAAAGGTAGCCATAAGTTCTGCGGCTTTAGCAATCCTAGCTGCCTCAGCTAGTTGAGCCTCCTTTGCTTGTTGCACAACCTCAGCTCATTGTGCTTCTATCAATTCTTCTCCCAAGGGGAGGTTAGGCTATCCAATTGGATTTGGCATAACTCCTGAAATACACAAAAACAACAAACAAAATAGATAAATTTAGAAATAAGGACTACAAGAAGAATTTAAACACTATTCAACTAACTTTAAATAGTATTCCACGGTAACAATGCCAAAATTTGATACGCCCAAATTACACCTCTTAAGAAGTATAAAGCGGTTATTGGTCAAATATGGAGCCCGATAAGATTGGGGTCGAATCCCACAGGGAATATAGCGAGAAATTAGTCAAATGTGAGTATTCAACCGGTAGTAAATATTTCTAAGGGGGATTTTTAATAGAAAAATTATACAACTTAAAGACTTTCAGTAATAGTAATTAGTGTGTGAGAATCTTTAGATTGTATTTGGTAAATGAAAATGAACTAGTACCGTGTTCCCTGTGATTTTATAACTTAGCAGGTGTACTATATTAGTGATCTATCCTGATGAAATTCATGCAAAATTGATGATTTGGTTCATCTAGTATCTCTCTACCTACATAGATGCATTTCACTATAAATTTCTCTGACTTTAGGTGTTGGTACTTTTTCCCTCGCTATTAGCTTTGGAATTATCCTCATTAGAGCTCAAGTCATTAGATGAGAATTCGTAGTCCCAAATCTCCATTTTTATTCTTTTTTTCCTAACTTAAACTCCTTTGGTCAAGCAAGTTAAGGATATAGGCGTGCTTTAACATTTGCAACTGCTAAAAGCAGATTAACATGAAGATAATTACAATACAATCCTATTCACTGTTCAAGAATCACTATGTTGATTACCCTGCATTCATTATCTCATCGTGGTTCCACAACCCTAGTTATGGGATTTAACCACTCATATTTAGGTTAATCATATCAACTTGAATATAAGAATTCATAAAGCTAACTTAAAATAGATGAATAAGAACTTTGATGTATATTGTCAAAAGTAATAAAGAATCAATCACGAATCAAGAACACAAGCCAAAAGTCAATGCTTTGTGCTAAGAAAAGTCAAACTCATTGATCTACTTTCATTATTCCATCATGGTTCCCACAAATCTAGCTAAGGAATTTAACTACTCATTATTGCATTCATATTAGCTTATTTTGTATAAGAATTTATAGTAATGAACATACAAGATGTGAATAAGAGAAATTAGAATTGTATTATCAACACGTGATCTAAGAATCAAACTTTAAAAACCAAGAGCAAAAGAGAAAGGTCATCTCTTTCCTCTCTAAAGTTCAAGAAAATAATACGTCACAACTCTATAACAGTGCGTAATGTGCGTAATGTGTATATGAAAACCCTAAGGAAATTATATTTTGATATTAGAACTTAATCCTATCCTAAGTAAACTCGAAAACTGACTGCATTAGCACTCCATGTACCATCATTCAGAACTACGATTTCTGGATGTTAGAAATCATCCATCAACTGCCTTTATTTTCCTGGATCTCGCACATTATCATGGTTCAAACCACGACTCGTGGATTCTTTCATGATTCGTCAACTTGCCCCGTGGTTTGAAACTCCAACTTGCATTCTTGTGGTACCTTGGTTGACGACAGATAGAGCGATTCTGTAGTTGGTTTCACAATCTGTTAAAAGGCCCTTCAAGTAATGAATCTGTAACATATTGATGAACGGTGAGTTTATGCATTTCTTAGCCATATTTTGCCCATACTTTATTATATTTTGAGAATAAATTGTGCAGGTTTTCAAGTGTTTTATGATATATTTATGAAAAAGAGCTAACACACACATAATTAGATGCTTTCAAGGATTAAAATGATGAAATTGGGCTTTTTTGAGACTTAAAGAGCAAAAATTAAAAAATGGGATTAACACAGCAAACATATAGAAGTTGACATCGCACAAGCACAATTGTGCCATGGTCTGCGCGATGCGCAAGCAGAGTTGGCGTCTTGAGTGGCATGGCGCACTATGCAGGTGGCGCATGGAGGAGCGTGGCTCACAATGGTGTGTTAGACGTCTAGAAAAGTCAAATTGAAATTCCACTAGGAATTGAAGCTCGAAACCCAATTCAAATACATGAAGGAACAATGAAGGTTGAATCTTGTTACACCCAGTAAATTCTTGACATGTAGATGGCCTATTCGCATGTTGGTTAAGAGTTTTAGAATGCCATACATGCTAGAAAAAGGCCCGGGAAAGATCGGACAAGCGCC
>JACEIK010003415.1:0-48568 GCA_018107945.1 Datura stramonium | reverse complement strand
GTAGGGGTATATAGATTGTTTGTTGGTTGGCACCTTCCGGCTTATAGGGGTTGGTATTGGTCCTTGCTTGTTATATATATGTATATATATGTTATTTATTGTTCTTAATGTGCAGGAAAACAGGTTTGGAAGTGATTTTGGTTGAATTAATGTTAAAAACAACTAAAAGTTGACTGCTAGACACCTAATAAGTCATTGGCAGGAGGCGGGGCCCGTCACTTGAGGCGTTGGCAAAAAGAAGTTTGGAAGATACAAGGCAGTGTACTTGACGAGTTGGAGGAACGACTCGTTACACTTGGTAATGAGTCGTGAGGTCAACCGTTATGTTTCGAAGAGAAAATTTCAACCAAGTGTCCAGTGAAGTTGACAACAGACACAACGAGTCGTCACATGAAGGAACGACTCGTTGGCAGGCCACTTGAACCATCCGTGAAGTGCACTGGATTTTATGAGGAAGTAGACCACAAGGGACCTAACGACTCGTGCTAAGGCACGATGAGTCGTTAGGTGACCCGTTACCAAGCCTGGGTACGTTGCTGAAGATGACTGATTTAAGCAAAGAACGACTATTCAGAAGGCCTAACGATCCGTCACCTAGCACGTTTCCACTGCCGACCTGGTTTCCAAATTTATTTAGGAAAAGTATTTCCTAGTATTATAAATACCCAGTTTTAGGTTTATTTTGAGGGACGATTTGGAGACAATTCTGGAACGAATTTCTGGAAGGATTTTAGCCGAATTGAGAGAGAATTTTCATACAATTGTTCTTGATTCAAGACATGAAAGAAACATTGAAATTTTATTCAATCTACTTGGTTTTTATTCTACAATACTTTATAAGTTGCAATTATGATTCCTTCTATATTTTGTGATTGCGATAATACAAACATGAGTAGCTAAACCCATAAACTAGGTATGGTGGAACCAAGATGAATYAACACATATAGGTAAAAATACCTAGTGATTCTTAAATGGGGTTTTATGCATGTATTATTTTTCCCTTCATTTTTATTGATTCTTGACGGTTGCAAACGTTAAGACGTGCCTTATTCTTACTTACCGGATCAAGGGGGAAAAGAATGGGAAAAGGGATTAACAATGGAGATTTAAGGCTACCAACCCTCATCTAATAGCTTGAACTTGTCTGGGAATAGCTAATCTGATATTAAGGGTAAGGGTCAACTAAAGAACACCCGTATGTAGACCAAGTTGCGTGGTGAAAATCATCTAGATAGGGGATCAACCATTTAGGTAAACCTAACTTATCAATATTGCATGTTAAACACTGGAATAGATCACTAGTGTATAAGCCTTGTGGTTATGAAATCTTGGGGAACACAATCCTAGTCTAGTCGTAAATTAAATACAAACCAAATTTTATACAAGCATTTATTAATTTTAGTTTTGTCATTATTCTATATTTTCCCCCTTTGGAAATAAGTAAATCAATAGTAATAGTTATTCGCATTAACCTAAGTTCTTACCATATTCCCACGTAGGATGGCCTCAATCTTTGTTGGGTTCTATATTTGACAATCGACCCTTATATCTCAATTGCGAGGTGTAATTTGGGTGACATCGAATTTAGCGACGTATGATGTTTGAAAGGACTAGATTGAGGTCGTGAGAGTGCGTAGTGGTGCAGCCGATACGTATGACCCATAGTCGAGCCAAGGCTCAGGGTCCAGCTACTTAAATGACCATTACTGGCCCATAGTCAGGCCAAGGCTCAAGGCTTAATTACGGTAGCTACGGTATGATCTTAGTCGAGCCAAGGCTCGAGGTCCCGGCTACGGCCGATTACATTATGGCCTATATCGGGCCAAGGGAGTGAGGGCCCTGAATTACGCTGACTACGAGTATGATTCATAGTCGAGCCAAGGCTTGGGATCCAGTTAGAGTTACATTATGACCAGCTAGTCGGGCCAAGGCCGGGGTCAGTGTCCAGCCACAGTGCCCACGGCCCATAGTCGAGCCAAGGCTCGGGGTCCCGGTTCTGGCCCCAGACGGTTCGAGACACAATTACAGCTACGGGAGCCCTGTCAGGCTCGGTGCAATTTCAGAGAATGAGTATTCCTGAGGTGCAGTATGATTACGAACCTTTAGTAGTCAAATAGTAGAGTGTACATTGTTTGTACTTCCAGGAGCATTATGGGGGCGGAGGGTCGATACATGCTATTGTACCTTAGGCTTAGCAGGGCCCCGGATAGGTTCTTGTACGTATGTTTTCCAGCTATAGTTTATGAATAAATAGTTGTACAGTTTCAACCCATATACGTGTAGTGTTTTATTAGATGCGAGGTTATGGATAAGGAAACAGAGGTTAACTTTTTGACCCTTACTATTGTTTTTACCTTCAATCATTTATCAGGTTTAATCGGTTTATATTGCGCATACATATTTGGTACATATTATACTAACGTCCAACTATGAGGCAGCTGCATACTTGCACGCAGGTTTAGGCAGAGACGGTGGCCAGGACCTCCATTACTTGAGTATCCAGTGTGGTCGCCAACTCCTTTTATTCGGAGTTTCCGGAGTTGTAGAAGTTGCTAGTCTTTTATTTGGATAGCATTTGGGTAGTAGAGGCCTGTCCCGACCAATATTCTCATCCTTAGAGGCTTGCAGACTACAGTCGCCGGTTAAATTTGGTTGTTGTTGGTCGTGTGGGGCCCATGTATGTCTTGTTTTACGTGTTAATTGGTGTGGCCAGTGGCTACCTGTTTTCATTTTTGTTATAACTAAATATCATGGTGGTCTTGTCGCCCGCATAGGATTCTTTGTTATTACGTTGTTTTTGGTTAGCTGCCTTCTTTTACAAGTGGCCTTATCGGCGAGCTATTTTTACAATCGAGATATAGCTTGTCATTTTCTTGAATTGAGTTGCAGTGCGCACTAGAAGTGCACAAGTCGATTAGATTAGTCTAGATCCCAGTGCAGCACTAGGCGTTAGTCGTGCCTCCCAAGGTGGGGCGTGACAAAAGTTATACTCAACATATACCTTTAGCCTCTTTTGACTTGACATTGTAGCGGCATGATTTCTATCATGTGAAAATAGTCGGAGTTTATGATTCCCTAATTGTTACACTTTTTCACTAATTTAGTTTCTTGATATGTTAAGCACTTAATCAATTTTGAATGTACGAATAACATAGCTTTATTGACATTGTATTTAGTCGAGTAATGAGGAAGCTTGTGACAATATTTTGAAGAAAACTCAAAATTGATGCCAATTTCCTATTTTAGAGATATGTTACCTGTTTTAGCAAATAGCGAAGAGGCCATATTTTCACAACCCAAGTTAGGACCCCAGTGAGAAATGGGACAAAAAGAACCCGAGAAGCTCCAAATAGACCCATAACATAAATATAATGGCTAAGAAATAAATAAAACAACAATCACCCAAAACATGAATTAAGAGGAAATGCGAGTAAAAAGAACTTTGAAGATTTTTTATGTTTTACATACGAAAGAAGAGCGAAAAATCACACAATCTACGAAAAACCTCCTAGTATCTAAAAGATAATCATGCCAATAAGACCGACCACATGTCCTCGATAGATGAGGACTCACCAATGAGGGTAGGTTATTGGGTGAAATAGGAGCGAGTAGGCGAGCCCAGACACGATCACTCGGAACTTTGTATCATGAGGCGATACAATATAGAGTATGCGGTCGTTACTTGAAATAGCAGTATACAAGTTAGTAAAAACGAACAGTTTAAGATACATAAGGATTCATAAGAGTAGAACAATTCCAAACATGAAACAATAATCATAACATAAGCGAAGTGACGGCTCAAGGTTTTGAAAGTTATTCATAAACTAGTCATATTATTAATCATAAAAGGAACCTTGTAAACATAGCTTGAGTCAAAGTATCATAAACATAATCATGACTTAACATAAGGAACAAAGAGATATTCTTCTTATAACCATCATACCCTATATGAGCACGTAGGCCAGGCACATGAAGCCCTAGTCGGGAGGGTGTTACGTGTACCTTGCCAAGAGGTAGAACCATAAAGGCGTGATATCACTCTGAAGGCCCAAATGGGAAAAGGAAACAGTCTCAAGGAAGATCCCATTATGGCTATGTTGGCACGTAGTTTTGAGACTCGGGATATGCTTGGACCACGGGTCTACTCGGTGTTAATATATATAGTGCTTTGATATTATAGTAGGAAAACATACATGAGATCACGGGCTAATTTTAATCATAATAATCATAAGCACCTTAGAAATCACGTGAACTAGCCATGAAATAGAGCTCGTGAGTCGGTCATAATCATAATCGTGAGAAAACATGAAAAGTCATCATAAATACTTGATAACAATTCTCATAATTCGAATCATAGTTTCATAGATTAAATTGAAGGAAGTCATGCATTATTGAATATAAATCATAAATTAGGATAGGAGAGATTATAATTCATAAGGGGATCAAAGGAATTCGTGAAGAGATTTAAACCTAAAGTTTCATGATATGCTTAGATCATGAGATATTCTAATTTCATAAAATACTTGAAGAAATGATAAACTCTATCATGGAAATCATATTTTTATAGAAAATCAGCTTTACCCATAAAGAAGTCATGAGCAGATTTGAGCAATCATAAAAAATCATGATTTTCGAAATTTAGACTTTGGAAAATTGGGTGATCATTATTTAATTAAGAAGAGACATGGGATTAAGAAACCCCATTGAATTGACCCATATACCCCATATAAATGAATCCCCAATTGAAAAGGATGAAATCACTTGATTCTTGAAAATTTGAGGAAGAATCCTAGGAAAATTCTTGAGAGATTTGAGGAAAATTAATTTCTCAATTTAGAGTGTTAGGAGGTAGTGGGTGATCTAGGGTGAGTAATGCCCTTAGTACACTCTTTTCCATGCTTAAAGGGCGTATTTTAGGACCTTAGAGCTTATGTTTACAAAAATACCCTTAATAAAATTTCTTAAAATTAGGCATTGTCGAGGTACCATGGATGTCTCACGGGTAGAGTACCAAGCAACCACGATCCATGGTTTCCTCCCTTATGACCAAGTCTTCAGACCATCACCATTCTGAAGTTTTCCACGGGCACAACCAACAGCTTGTAGGTACTTCCCTACGAGTTGTACCTCAGTCGTCGTCCTTACACGAGACCCACCTCCGTGCTACGACTCTTGACCACGGTCGTACCCGATCTTATGACTCGTGTTTGCTCCGTAGCTCCCAGTTCGACTCCTCCAACTTCTAATGATCGCTACGATGGGTGTACCACAACCCATACCATTTATCACCAACTCCTTATCAAACAACGGTTTTCCATCCTACGACCCGTCGGAACCAACCTCGGCTTCGTACCACTAGTCGTTACGTGATAAAATTGCAGATTTTTCTGTTGTACTCCTTTTCAAATCTCGAACCTAGTCTTAGAAATTTTGGGATATTTATTACAATATTTCAATACATGTACATGTCATTTATAATTTATTGTAGCAACCACCGTTTATTTTTGTTAAAGAAATTTGTCTATGATAGGAGTTGTTGAAGTTCGATGAATACAGATCAAATATGCTATTCTTAAATGGTGTTGCAAAGTACATAAAAAATAAACTTAGAGGTCATAGAATTTATTGTGTTAACATTTATGTTTTGTACTAGTAATTTTAATATCAAAGATGAGCAGTCGCATCTACTGTACTACTCAATGGCCTTGGTGATAACAACTTGGAATTTCATCTTTGCATGTAATATGTGCTTGTAGTTTTACTTCAAACACATTTTAATTCATGACAGACCGAGAGAAGTGTTAGTGGCATTTTTCATTTACCAAAAAAAGATGTTGATTGAATGAGTTTTAAATTTGTATAGTGTTAATTTGTTTGAAAACCAAAGTAAATAATAGAAGGTTGTCTTTAATATAAGTGAAAGGTCTGTAGTGCTTTGGAACTTGAATTTTCCAGAGTTGTGTTTGGATTTTGTTGTAGAGGTTTGCTTTTGTAATTCTTTGGATAAAAATTTATTTTTCTACTGGATTGACTGCTTTCTAACCAAGTAAAAATCGGATTCCCTTGTAGCCTATTATTTGGGTTTGACTATATTGCAAAAATCTCCCTTTTTCTATGTGTGTAATTAATGTGCATTCATATGCCATTTCTGTCTACATTTTTGAGTTGTAGGATCCTAATTGCAAATGTTGTGACAGTGTCAATTTGAATAAGTGGGCAGGGTTACATGACAATTGTAGTTTAGAGAATGAGAGTTGTGTAGCTTCTTCTGTGGAGGCAAAGGTTTGTAACCTCGTATAGATTCTTGATGCGATGCTATAATTTGAATTAAACAAATCATTGATAATGATATTAAATGATATTAAACAGAGGATGAGAGAATCCATAGTGCTTGACATCTTTTAAAAGTCAGGCAACATAGGTTGGGATACTGTAGAATATGGCGCTGTTCACAGAAAGCTTGGTGTTCCATCCCAATATATCATCTTTTGAAGAAATTATAATAATTTGACATGTAGCATAGATGTGAACTACATAAAAATTATATAATAAATATACAAAAATCAAATCTTTTAACCTTATGAAGAAACAAAAAGCTTATATTGATATTTAAAATATTTGAGAAAATTATACTGTAGTGAGAAAAACATGGTATGACTCTCCAAATAGTACTGATATCATATAAATAAAATTGATAATGTATTATTTTATCCCAAACATGTTCATAATGATGCTATAATTATCATCTGATTATATTTATTGATTCCAGTGCTTCGCTTTTTGAAAAAAACATCTCAAAAATAAATCTCAAGAGATGATTCCTGACTTACCTATGTCGATTGCAACTGCTCCTAGAAATTTGATTTATGAATCAAAAGCAATTGTCTTTATTAGATGGAAATGGAATGATCGACTATCGAAATTATAGGGGTATTGACACTATAATTTATTGATTGTAACTCAATAATATTTGTGGCAGATGAAAGTAACTTTGGTACTGTGAATATCTACAACTTGTAATGCTTGCTCTTCCCCCATCCTCCCTCCCCTTGATTTTATTTATTTATTTTCTTTTTTCCCATGTAAAATTACTTAATTCTATTTTAAGAATATGTTGAAATGCTTGGACAAGTGAAGTGATGTCCCCAAGAGGTGTACTGTTGTTAGTGTAGACTTCTTATTATTTGCTACTTCTATAGGTAAACTGTTGTCAAATCTACTCCAGCACAAGTATTAACAATTAGTTTATGAGATGTATTGAACATAATTAAATTTTAATTATATGTACATCAACTGAAGCTATCAACAATTAATAGAATGTCAGGATGAAACCTACATGTTGCAAGTATATTTTAATATTTTACTATCTATCCCAAATTTTCATAAGAAGGATTAATGAAATTTTCAAGTTGGTTCTACATAAAATGAAATTTGTAGTATCATGTTGGACCCTTGCGCTCCTTCATCTAGTTTTACAAGTATGAGTGTCATTGCCATTCAGGTATCTTAGAGTGCCAATTTCCTCCAAGGAATTATCTACTATTAAATATGAGATGTTAATGGATAAAATGGCTTGCAGAATTAGAGCATGGGATCTAAGCATATATCATATGTAGGGAGAGTCTAGTTTGTAAACTCAGTTTTAATGCATATTCATTTTTATTGGACATCAATGTTTATCCTGCTGAAAAGTCTTGTGAAGTGGACAAGTTAACTAAACAAATCTCCATTGATAGCTTCAGTTTGGTTTGTAGACTAAGGATGGAAAGGGTCTTGATAATTATTAGTCTGAAATGAAGCTCTTACGAAAATGTATGTTTGAAGCGAACATTAATAAGACAAATATCTCTGGGCAAATCACATATACATGAAAGGCAGAAATAGTGGCTCCACAAGATAGTTGTGTGAAAGAAATTATGGTATCAAAAATATTGCATCAGGATATGTATAAAATGGATGGAAAATACACAATCAAGAGCTAGTACCAATAGGAAATGGGAGTATTATGGTCCAGCTTGAGGGGAGTATGGAGCAAAAGTAATAGTTAATATTTGTTGGATCACAATGCACAAAAGATTACATACCAAATAATAGATTAGCCAAACTCGAGATATGTTAGGAAGGTACCTATTTATAATGTGCTAGTGTTGCTGAGTTTAAGTGTGCATTTTCACAGGATTTCCTTACAGAGTGGTTGCCATTACATGTTCGGAACCAGAATATTCAAGGGATTTGGATATGATTACCAGGAAGGAAAAAGAAAAAGTAAAGTAAAATTTTTATGGATAGTGGTAGCAACAGTGATTATACTATATATGGAGGTTTAGGAATGATGCACTATAAAATCAGAGAGTACGTATGCCACAAATACATTAAGAAAACAAGTGAAGATGGCTATCGTAAATATAGAATTCTGGATTTTATACATAGAAAGACAAAATGTAAAGATAGAACATGTCTATAAGACATGCTAAGTAATTAGCAGGAACATTGAATAGTTAGTATTTTTTTAGTTTCTTTTGAGTTCAGCAGTTTTTATTTTGTTCTCTTTGTTCTAGTGATTAATAAGATATGGTTAGTTATACCAAAGATATGGTTAGATGGGATTAGCAATGGGTAATTCAGTCCAACCATGGCTAGTTCATTTATTTAGTAAAATAAAATCGTGAAACAATAACAAATTATAAAGCAAGTACAAGAAAAAAACTAATTAGCTTTTAATACTAATGTGTTACTTGTTTACTTTGCCTAGGTAAATAAATCACTTAACATTTAGAGTTGAGATAGAGATTTGTAGGCATAAATCTTTCAACCTTAATATTATTTGCACAAGTCTCTTGATTGATTAAAGTAACCATTCGGGCTAGCCAAATCGAGAAAAGAAAAATAGTTGAAGAGGGAACATGTAGTGAACTGATAAATATATATTTAAAAGTATCCCTATTTAGCCACTAACTTTGGTGGCACATGCCCATATGTTTTTGGACTAGAATTTAAGAAAATTTACAATTTAGAAGTAAAATAAATTTTGTTTAACGTTTGGAGGCTATCAAAGTATGCTAGAGGTCCAACAATGGCAGCATTAATATAAGTAGCAGGCTCTGAATGACTATAATCGGTACGTTCATCTGGGAAGAAATCACTTTTGATTAGGACCTCCAGCTTAACAGCTCCAATTAATATGTTAGGGTTGGCATTTGCTGTATAGTAGAATGGTTGAAATCCACCATCACAACCAAATGATTGTGGATGCATTGCCAAAGAAGGTAAAGATGATCCTCTGTGGTGAACTCTTCGAGGGTAGTTTTTGCCATACCCAACCATGTATGACATTTCATTTGGATTATCTCTAAGATATAGTCACCTAAATTTTATAATCACCACAATTAGAAGATGGTACATAACTTGTTGCAATATATCAGTAAAATTATACTAGTATATATCATTAAAATTTTACATGAGGCCAAATTTCTGTGTATACTCTCTACAAGTAGAGTTTATTAAATGAAATAAAAAGGATTTACCTGTCTTTTTGCAAGGCTTCTTATAGTCTTTTCTGTGACCAAGAGGCTTCCACAGTTGAAAGTATATCTTTTACTTGCCATGTATTTGGCATAAATGGTGAGCAGAGAAGTAATGGATGTCACATATTGAAGGTTTTCTTCAGGTAGCTTGTAAATTAGGCCTCCTGTAATAGTAAATAAATATATAGTAAGTAAAACAAATAGCCCAAAAACAATTGAAAGAAAGTCTAGCCTCACCTTTTGTATATTGGGTGCTTGTATAAGGTGAGTTGGGTAGTATTTACACATACAAAGTCTTTAGCGTGTTGTCTGAATGAATCAAATCTGTTGTCATTTCCAACTAGGCTTCTCTACATTTATTAGGACAATTTCAGGGTTACATAACAAGATTTCTTTTTAATACAAAATATAGAGATAAATGTATAATAATCTGGATAGCCTACGTACCCTTGCCATAGAGCATGCGCACCCAGCGTACTTGTTGTCCCAGCTGAATAAATCTGGTACATCATTGGCTCCCAAGGTGTTTATGAATTTTAAGTAAGAAATGTCATTTGTTGCTCTCAATAGCCATGCTGCTCCCCAAAATAGCTCAATACCTAAATCAAGATTGTTGGGCCAGAAAACCATTTATCAATGGGCTTAGGTTTTGTTTTTTAAAAGGCTCAATAGTAAGTTGATGGACTATACATATATACCTTATAACCAGAGTATGAGCAATAGAATGGGCAAGCAGCAGAGCCTAGTGAATCGCTATAAGAGCCTCTGTTTTGAACTGCAAACCTGAGAACTTTAACTGCATTTTCCCAATAGCTTTTTTGAGTACATCGTATTAGTAGAGCCGAAACCAATGAGGCAGCGGCTAAAGCAGCAGCCATTTCTCCGGCCACATCAGAGCCAGGATTTGGGAGAGACATAATAGGCGGCTCGGATAGTATCCATATCTTCGGGCCTTTCCCAACACTTGTGATCAACATTTGGGTCACCAACACCAACGAAGAGCTTGTTGGGAGCAGCATTTGCACATTTGAGGAAGTAATCGGTGGCCCAACGGATCATGGCTCGTGCATTTTGTAGTGGGGTCCCATTCTCTTGCCATATAAGTGTGTTCCAAGAGAGCATTGTGGTAGTATATGCCATTGGAAAATTGAACTTTACATTATCTCCAGCATCATAATAGCCTCCAGTTAAGTCCTGCCCAAAATATTTAAGATAAACTGCTATTGTATCCTTTACATAAATGTTTAGGGATATAATTATGATTAAATGTTTGTAGAAGAGAATAATCATGGTCTATTATCAACGTATAGCAAGAATGACTAGGAATAAGATAACATTCTAAATGGTTATTGCTTATCTTTATATAGTAGCTAAATAATTCCAGCGTTTTACATAAGACAAATACTATATATAATTGTTTGGTTTGAAAAAAACTAAAAAAAAAAAGAATGTTACATGAAAATTGAACATTCTACTAAATATCAAATAAAGTATATTAGAATGAAATTTACCTTCCAACCAAGTAAGTATAAATTTAATCTCAACTTAATCTTGAATATCCCACCTCATCACATGAAACTTGATGATATTTTATTCCACCTTTTAGGTGAGATAAATTAGTCCAAGGATTAATAATATAAAGACTATAAATAAGTTTGGTATGCTGGACAAGCATAGATATATAGTCATGGGAAAAAAAATTAATATTGTCTTATCCCTTATTGATTAATAAACCTGAAATAAGTTATAGTAAAATTAATAACTAGTATCGAGAATAAGTTATCACTGCCAAAAGGCGAAACAATAGTATAATTCGAGGCATAACTAGGTATGCAAGCATGGTTCACGTGAACTCATGCTCCTTTCCCTAGACTATGTATAACAATATCATATTCATACAAAATTACTTTTATATATATGTGCGTGCGCACTAACACAAGCTCAAAGTATTCTATGTATAATAATTATTAGGTGCACCTCTATAAGTAAAATTGACAGTTTATTCTTGTCTGTCTTGTTACTTTTCCGTTCTATTTCTCAAATTGAGCTTGGGGTACTTATTTCTTTTTTCTTCTTTCCTCGTTTATTCTTTCAAAATTCAAATTTGATGATAGATTAAATCCCTATTCTACTTTTATTATAGTAAAATTATAAGGTGTATAATAAAACTAGTAACAATGGACAATAGCCCAATATAACATATAGTCAATTGGTTCTACTGATTCTAATATTTTAGGTTTAGAGCACCGAGTAAGATATATGTATGTGAAAATCATTACAATTATAAGATGAATTTAATTTTGGACGTATAACTTAAAAGTATAATGAGCTAATGATGTTAATCTAAAAGTTAAATCTCAAATATAAATTTTGGATTCACTCCTTTATAATAGTTTATCTATCTTTTTGAATTCTTAGATTCGCTTTATCGGAACAAATAAAATAATGAAAATGATAAAACAGTCCCAAGGTTCTTCAAACCATTTTTCTACTAAGTAAGCTAGTGGATATTTTTGTAAACAAACTATTTCTTCTTAAAAATTATGTAATGCTTATTATTTTTAGGACAAAAAATCAATTAGTCAAATAAAAAATATTATTAAAATAACTAATTTCAGCATAATTTATCTTCAAACCAAAAAGGCCTAATACTCAAATAAATTTAAGAAAAAAAAGAGTTTTGAGAGAGAATAAACTCCAAAGTTGAACTTACTTTAGCAAGTGAACCATCTGAAAGTCCAGAATTACCCCTCCAAGAGATTCGCTGGTTAGGGGGAAGTTTCCCGGATCTTTGTGCTTCAAAGAACAAAATGGACTTTTCAGAGCATCTCTGTAGTTGAAAACCCTTTGGGGAGTACCCAAGAGAAGAAAAATGATGAGAAAGATAAGAATGAGGCAAAGAGAAGCTTCAACTCTAAACGCCATATTATACTTTATTTTATATTTTCTCAAAGTACAATTGGCTTATTTAGAATTTAGTTAAAAGGAATTGATTAAGAACATACACAAATGACCCTTTATATAGGGGTGGGGAATCCAATCACAACAACGCAAATTAAGGCTTTTCAATCAAGTGTGTCGTTTTCTTTACTCTCAGTTCTTGCTGAAAAATATTTAATTTCCCTTTGAGTAAAAATAAAAACATATATTATACTATAGAAAGACGCGAAAAGGAGTGGCTATGGAAAGAATGGCGGGTCCTAATCTCTTAGAACTAGTTTAGGTTGACCAAAAATATCAAGATTACTGAAAACTTAAACACAAAAAGCAAATCAAAGAAGTATTTCAAGGAAAATTTTCAAAACGAAAGGAGGGAAAACATTACACTATCGAAATAACATAAAAATTTACTCACTTCGTTTGGGTCAAAACAAGTAATTTTTATTCAAATTTATATGAACATTTTTTTTTAAAAAATTCCAAAATACAAAAAAAATCCATAAAATTTAAATATTAAAATTTAATTTTTAAATGTTATAAATAAAAAAAATCTTTCTTTTTTCCGTTTTTTTTTTTTTTAATGTTTAATTTCATGTAATTTTTTGTCTTATTATTTTTTTAAAGCTCGTGTCAAAACAAACATATTCACATAAATAAAATTGATTGAGTATCTTTTATATACACATTGTGATCAAATATATATTCTCTTTAGCTTTTGATTAAAAAAATTCAGTTACTTAATTTAATATAAATATTAAGTGCTAATAGGTATTTACCATAAATAACATCATAATGTTTCCACCCGTATCTCACCAAAACTCTGAGTTTTCATTCATTCATACTAACTAAGGATATCATGGTATTCGAAGAGGAAATAATTCTTGTAAATTCACATTTGGCTGTCTCGAATCCCTATCATGGGAAGGGCAGTTAAAATTTCTTCCCCTCACCCACCAATACCCATACATATATATATATATATATATATATATATATTTTACGTTTACTGCACAGTAACATCTTTTTACCAAATGTAGCTTCTGGTGTTGAAGATTTAATAGACTATTTTCTTTTCTTTTCTTGAAAACTTTTTCCTTGTATAACCTATTTATTAAAGCAGAGAATATTCTACCTTTTATTATTCAGTGTCTTAAATTTCAATTTCATATTAGCACATTTTTGTTATTAAACTTAAATTTTAATAAATACTAAAACAACCATCAAGTCACTCGTAATAAGCATTAACTGGGAACTTAATAAAAATCTTACTTAGTATCAACATGTTAAATTACATCAATGATCTGAAAAG
Source organism: Datura stramonium (assembly GCA_018107945.1). Taxonomy (NCBI): domain Eukaryota; kingdom Viridiplantae; phylum Streptophyta; class Magnoliopsida; order Solanales; family Solanaceae; genus Datura; species Datura stramonium. Next base: position 34,795 of record JACEIK010003415.1, on the reverse strand, counting down.
CATGTATGTATTTAATTAATTTAAATCTATAAAATTAATATAGCGAATATAACAAAAAAGGAAAGAAAAGATGGACAAGGTAGCTAGCTATCCGTTAAGCCTAGGGCATAATGCTTCTTATTTGAAGCTTCAGCTAACTATAAATTCTTAATTATCATGTGGTTAGCCCCAGGAAGAACGCATGGTGCCGAGAGACTAAGCTTGAATCCCAAAACCCACTAGAGAGAGAAGTGGTTGGGTGAAGAGCTCTCTACTCTTTTGTAGTCCTTAGCCTCGTTTACAATTTTTACCTAACCCTTGTCAGAGCCGCGAACAACCTCTGAGTTATAGAATCAGGATCAAATACAAGGCTAAGGAAAAATCATAGAAAGAACGAAGCATGAATTCATATGACTTAAGAAAGTGAGAGAGAAATGCTTCTTGAGGACTCTTTCTCTCTTCATGTTTGAACTTTTCTTTGAAAAGAAAATAGAGTTTTGATAAAGGTAAGGAATTACAATGGGGAGAGAAAACTTTTATAGGTCAAGTTTATTTGGTGCATGGGAGAAAAAGCAGTAGATACCCCGACATATGGACGCTACGAACAATACCTCAAAGGAATAACATAGCGGTAACCCAAGAAGATGAAGCATCTAGGGCGCTCCTTTGTTCCTCAAGGCGACAACCCGAGTCACGAGGAAAGACCTTTCGAGTTCTTTCCCGCCTAAATTATTAGTCAAAATACAAAAAAGATGCCGGTCGGTACAACTCTCTAGTGGAAAATTAACCTTTATATTCCAAGTACAATAGAGACGTATTCGGGTCCCATAAGACGGGGATCGTAAAGAAGTCAAAATAGATGTGCTAATATTACATGAAAGGCCTTGCCACCAAGGGGCAAGGCCTCACCCGTGGAGTCTCACGAGCTATCACCAAACTATTGAGTAATGGAGAACTCCTCTTTAGAAGAGAGTGTGCCCGTCGTCGCCATGACATGGGCGCGAATAAATTGACAAGGCTTGGGACTTTGCTGGCCCTTACTTGTCAAGACCAGAGCAGCCCAAGCCGATGTCTCTCAAAAATCTAGATCCGGGCGATACGGCCGTCTGTCTTCACGAAATTGCACTCACCATTGGAGTCATCACCGGAGCTATCACCAAACTATTGATAATGGAGAACTCCTCTTTAGAAGAGAGTGTGCCGTCGTCGCCATGACATGGCTGGCCAAATAAGTCAACCAAGGCTTGGGACTTTGCTATTTACTTGTCAAGACCAAGGCAGCCCAAGCGATGTCTCTCAAAATCTAGATCCGGGCGATACGCTGCATCTCAAGCCTTCACCGGATCACTACACTTCTTTTTAGTACGCTCTCTACTAAGGTGTTAATTTTTCTCTTTAGTTGCTTTGTCTCATCCCGAGGCAACAAAGCGAGAGAAGAGGAAGGGAGAGGATCGACACGATAACTTTGATCTGCGCAGAAGTGGATCACCGCTCTCTCACGCCGTCTTTTATTCATAAGATCCTCCATAAGACTTGCGAGGCATTCTCTCACACGAAATTTCCGCATTATTGGACCAATGAAGGGAATCCCTTGATGGTTATCCCTTTTCTTTGATACCACCTCGCTCATTGTTATCTCGAGTTCAAAGGACCTATGGGCTAACGTCACCGGCCATATAAGATTGATTTCAAACAAAAGGCCAATGCTTCCTCAAGTTCTGCACTTGATCGAAGACTCTCTCTCTCCTCTCTTTTTAGTAGTGGTTGCATACCCACAACAACTAACACACTGGCATGAGTGATCCCCATAATGGGTGATCTTACGCACCTCCTCGAAATCAACTCATATGCGGGTCCTCATCCACCACTTCCAACACGAAGCACAAGTGCAGGTTGCATCGAAATCTACCGTACTCTGGCCGCTGTGCGTTCCCATTATAGGGAACATGAGCCTACCACTATTTGGTTGGCCTGGCTTGATCATGACCTGTGCCAACATTTGAAATGCCACCCTAAACTCAACATAAATAACTTGCTCAAGCAAGGGATCCCTTGGAGCTGGTGGAGTTGGCTGTCCATCTTCATTGCCGTGACATGGCCATTTCAGTAGTTATTTCTCCTTCGCTGACTCGGCATGAAAGGTGTATTTCTGCAACACGTATACCACGAGTTAGGGGAATAGAATATTTCATCGCACAACATGGATTGTGAAAGAAGGAAATTTCCTAATATATGCCAGCCAACTTCCCATAAGTGTGGCGCGCTTCACATCCGTAGAAAGGAACTTTCACTTAACACGGCTTTGAAATCCTAGGACACACCTAAACCTTTGCTCGTATACCGTGTTTCATGACCAACATGGACCCCATACCGAGACATGGGACCTAGAGCCACAAATGACTCAAGCTAACCCATGGCATAAACATTCCACTAAATCATTCAATAAATATGAAAAAATAAAAAAATTCAAAACTTAAGCACGAATACGCGGAAGTCTATAAAACATAACATAGAAAGCAAGGTGACATATATCAATAGTTGAGTCAAATAATACATGTTTGTCTAAGCCTCTAGTCATAGATGGTGATGGGATAGCTCCTCCAACTAAGTCGCTAAGTCACAAAAACTAGATTGACATAACATAATTAAGTATGTCCTCGGAGGATGATGACTCACCAAACAAAAATTTGAGCGGGCGAAATATGGGAGGCGGAGCTGTTACACCACAGCAAATTCTCGACATGTAGATGGCCTTTTCGCATGTTGGTTAAGATTTTTAAAATGCCATACATGCTAGAAAAAGGCTAGGGAAGAATCGGACAAGCGCCAAGTCGGCGCGTCGCAAAACAAATACGACTTATAAATCGCATCGACGAATTACGACTTATAAATCGCAATTCAGGAATGTGACTTATAAATCGCATTCCATAATGACAAAGGTCCCGAGAATAAAAAGGGCCTCCCACTTCGGTTTTAATGTTAAATTTCATATAATTTCCGGAGAGCAAACCAGAAAATAGGGAGCACGAAGTGAGTTGATGAATTCCTTAGTTTACGCTATTAAACACGGTCAAACTCAAATTAACTCCGGATATCGAGAGGTATTAGCGGCAAGGAGCATTCCTACGGAGTTAGTTTCGTAGAGTCGCCGCGAATCATCGTGCTACCGAGCTAAGGTAAGTAGAATTGCTCTAAATTGGTGTCAATATACTCCTACTCCTAAAGTGAGTATTTCTTATGGACTTTAGAGAAATAGCGAGTTTTCGACCATTTGTCGATAAGCCAAAGTTTGGGCTTTATATATATTGAAAGTAATATTTTCTTTAAAATATTAGCATATTTAGTTCTAATTGATCTATATATGAATGCGGTTAGGAGAGAAATATGAAATGTTGAAACGAGCTTCTTGGGTTAGTCCTAAAATCGAAGCGAAGGTATTAAAGCTAATTCCTTGACTTGGAAGTTAGTAATCCAGTCTGATAAATAAGCGTGAAATATAGAAGAGAATTGAAGTCAAGGAATTGAGTCAGTGAGTTTAGCAAGCTTGTTTTTGAATTTAGCAAGCATGTTTATAATATTATGATATATGTTCGAATATAAAAGTTAGTAAAAAGTAAAATCGAGCCTTGATCGAGATAATATCCCGAATACGAGTATAGTCGAGCAGTCGAGATAATATCTCCCGAATACGTATAGCAGACGTGATCGAGATGATATCGGATACGGTATAATTTAGTGAAATTGGTATAACACGAAAGTTTAGAATGAGAAATTAGAATACAAATGGTATTTTCAGTTCAAACATGCTTGCTATATGTGATTATTGATTATTGAGACTTGTTTGTGTTATGAGGAACACCCTTTGAGCAGTCTTGACCTTACAGGTTGGCTCTAGCTGTGTTATTGCAGGGTGAGGAGTGGGGATACGTCACTCAGTGGCATGCGGGTAGTAGAGGACGAAAGATGGGATGGAGCATTCCCACATGGCGTCGGCCTGCTTGATGCGGTTCTGTTGTGCGCTTGCGCCGAGGCAATTACGAGATACAGAGACACGATTCTGATTCCTACGGTTCTGATACAGAGTCTCACGGTCTCCAGTCTGATTATTTATATTAGAGGCCATAGCATTTTGCTAGAGACCCGGGGGCCGGTAGAGTTCTCGTAGTTAGTAGGCAGTGGAGTGACTTGTTTTTGGATGGTTTTGACACGGGGAGGGGTATATGATTGTTTGTGGGTTGGCACCTTTTGGATTATGGGAAATTTGGTATTGGTCCTTGCTTGCTATATATATATATATTATATATTAGCTAATAGGCAATGAATCGCCACATCCAGCCCAGTATACTCACACTTACTCTTCAAGTAGAAGCACATTTCGAATTCTATGATTCGAGCGATTTCGAATGTTTCTTCTTGTTGAGTTTCTAATTATTTTGTTTCGTTTAGTTATGTTCAATATTCTTTGCATACTCGGCACGGTAGATGCGATACCCGTTTGAAATTGACACTACTTACTGCTGCGGTACTCATAGCGAGCCGATCCCTCGTGATTCCGGCCAGCTCATTGAGTCATCGGCTCTGTCATCCGGAGCTAGACGGCTAGAGTCTATTTCCTTTCTTTTGTTATGCAGTCACGGGTAGGTTGGGGCCCTGTCCGACCATTTTATATTCTTCATAGAGAGCTTGCGAGATTGTATATATCTACAGCCAATTTGGTGTGCCGTAAATGTGGGGCCGTGTATGTTAAACATTTAGTATTGTGATTCTTATGTGGCCATGTGAGACGCCGATTAGTAGTAGTGACCTTCTTAGTGCGTAGATATTCGATATTCGTTGTATTGAGTTAGAGATAACTATGAACAACATGGTAGCTGCTTAATAGAAGCCCATTATAGGTTTCCCTATACGTATTGATTTTAGTTGTGATGTTATAGTACAGGTGGCTATAGGCCCAGTTGGCAGGTTTGTATTTACAAGCTTATATAGCCCAGGTGATTCCATGAATGCGAGTTAGAAGCCGACTAGACACGGATGTGCTCGGGCTCGGTAGTCTAGTAGTTCAGGTCTAGTAGGGCACTAGGTGCCGATCATACCCCCCAAGGCGGGCGTGACAAACTTGGTATCAGAGCGAGTCGTGTCCCATTAGTGCACGGCTAAGTAGAGTTTTGTCTATGGATGTATTGTGCACCACATACGCATAGGCGGAGAATTTTATAAGGCATAATAGGATGGTTACTCTTTCTTCATATTTGAGTCGTGCCGCCATTGATGCAGTATAGGAGTCGGGATTTATAAGCCTTACCATATTCTTTGAATAGAGATACAAGTCAGACCGACGATATCCTATCCCAGTGGAAAGATCGAGATAACGACGGGGAGAGGCACCGGCCGATTCTGAGTAATTATAGCGGCAAAGAGGAAGTATGGGGACCTCCCAATGTGAAATCTTCCTTATCGGTACCATCCCGATATATCGATAACTTCAGAATAGGAAGTCATAAGCATAACGTATAAATGAGTTCATTTATTTGTTAGATATATAAGATCTAATTAATATAATAGACAATATTAGACTATTAGATAAGTGTGAGAAAGAGAGGGAAATGTAGGATTCCCACCTCCAACCTTTCAAATGTGATATAGTTCCATGTCTTCATTTCGTTGCAGTAAGAAAAAGCCATTCCTACCCCCTTAGTTTTGATCGGTATAGGGAATAAAGTTGAGGGCGATGTTGCCCAAAGTGGCGGTAAGTGAAGGTGGATTGGTTGATTCAGAAAGTGTTAGAAGTAAGAGCCCTTATGATTATGTAAGTTGTGCAGGCCTCACAGTAATAAGTTAGAAGAGCAAGTTAAGACTACTAGCTTACTCGAAGTGGGTGTAGAGTCCGTCGATGATGGACTTCCAGTAAAGTCGAAGTTAGTCGAAAAGGGTGAATCAGCGGCGCATGCTAACGACGGAAGGGGCCATGTCTACAAAGATAATAGTTATAACCAGCACAGCTGTGATATCGAAAGATAGGGAGATTAAATGAATAAGATGGGTCCGACTGCAAGTCAGAAAAGTATAGGTTGGAACTTGACTGGTAACCTTATTGACAATGAAGGCGAGATACATTGAACCCAGGAAGCTCGGTTTAAGGAAGATGAGGGTGAAGCATGAATACCATATTTTGAGGAAATCAGATTCACCTCCAGATTGATAGAACATCGTGTATTAAGGACTAAACCTCAAACTGACAGCTGAGAAACAGTAAGATTGTAGTTTAGAATGTTGTGATACGTCGCTAATGAGAAGGTAAGAGGGTACCAGCAGAGACTCTAATCTAGTGTGCCAGAGATAAGGTCAACAGAGACAGTCCACGGGCTAAATATATGCCAAGTAAGGCCACAAGGTTCGGATGTTGACCCCACGTTGTAAGAGTGGCGAAATTTCAAATAGCGAGATCATAGCTAAAGTGCATGTGTCTTTGTTGCATTTGAGAATGGGATGAAAATCCAATGAAATGGTATGAGATGGCGGAGATATCATCAGAAACATAGAAACGATTATATCATATGTGATATGAAATTCAGTAAGTATATCGGAGATTACGTATTACTACAAAAAAAATTACATTATGTATTGTACGTAGTTGTTGATATATATATATATATACGGATATCGGATATCTTTGTGAGTAAATGGCCATAGAAATTCTGATCCACATAGATTACGGATTGCATTTGCTAGAAATATATACGAATCGTACTGCGGGACCCCTCGCCAAAAGGGCGGGTTAAGTGTGATTCACGTATGAAGCCATAGAAACTTTCTCGGTTCTCGGTTTGTTGAGTTTATGGACTTATATGCTTGTTGCCGGATCTAGGCTTCAGCAGCTCACACGAGTTAGTAGCTGGAGTCGGGAGGTTGGTGATACGGGCGCTGATTAGGCAGTCTAATGACCAGGCGCGCCAGTATTAGCGGGGAAGCATCCTAAAGATGATAACATTATTGCATGTGCAGAGCCAGAATTAGAGACCGAATAGCCCATCTTCGGAGGTTAAACGATACCGAAATTTTCCGGTATGTTAAGTGGTGGGTACATCGTTTTGACCTTGTAGGTGAGAGTCGGCCTTAGTCAACCTAGCAGTTATTATGTGGAAACACCCCGCAAGTCAGCCAGCCGTCCTAGTCAGACAAACCGTGAGTACCCAAAGAAAAGGGTCCACATCGGTAGTGATGGCGGATTAGTACCCAGTTTGGTTCTCATTAAGATATTGAATCACGAGAGTCTAGGAAAGCTGAGTCTTTGCAGGTTGCTCATAAGACTGAGAATTTCCGCAGAACAACAGTATAGATTCGAGTGGATACGAACCAGGCATAAGGAAGTGGTAGTACTTTGCTAGCACGGTATTTACTAAGACAAGGAGATCGGTAGGTTCCCTATGAAGATCCAGGGATGGATCGCTTGAGAGTAAGTCGGACTAAGCACAACTCTACAATTGTTCAATTAGGAGAATAAAATAGTTAGCTGTCCACAACCCCATAGTTATGCATGAGGTTACAGATGTCCGAGTAGGACATTTAGAGTATCGTTAGACTGCGCGGCATTCGGGTCATTCAACCCCGGCTATTGATTATGCAAGGTTATTCAGCGGTGTGGGAATCTGATCATTATCAGGATCCTCTGATTAGATATGGGCACATGGTGTGCAGACAGTCGTTCAGGTTATCCCAATGACAAGTAGCCTTAGCATGCGGCCGAAGGCGGATAAGCTCTAACTATACCGGTAAATTACACAGCGTTTCTCCGGCATAAGCCAGTATGACCGTCAATTATATGCCAAGTTCTCTAAATGTCAATATTCTGTATCAATCAAGAAGAGCCAATGTATTAACAAACGCCCTTAGCCATAAATCTATGGGGAGTTTGGCGTAATTGCAGCCCGAACAACGAATTGCTTGAGAGAAATACAATAGTGCTTCGGCCTAGCCGTTCGTGTAGCGAAAAGAAGGACAACAGAGCGTGAATTCCAGAACACCGCTGTGTAGGTCATTAGTTGTGGAAAGACGGCAAAATGAAAGATCTGACCTGGTTCGGTTTAAGGATAGAATTCGAAACATATTTTCGAGGTGGCGAGGATGAAGTCTTTGCGATGTAAAGACCGCCTCTTGTGTTCCAGATATTTCAGGGCTCCGCCAGCTGCAGATTATAGTGAGGTACATTACATCGCTATTCTATCCACCCAGGCGTGACGAAATTGTACCACGATATCAAGAGATCTCTTGGTGGCGGTATGAAAAATAGCGAATTTGTGATGTTCTTTGCCAACAAGTAAAAACGTAACACCGCGAAGCCAGGAGGATTGACTCAGGACATAGCTGTGCCTCTCTGGAAAGGAAGCAATAAACATGGACTTTGTAGCGAGTTACCCCGTGCCGAGGCATAGACGCGGATTCCATTTGGGTAATAGTTGTGAGGCCAGCGAAATCGGCCCATTTCCTTTCAGTGAAAGCTACTTTCTCTCTGCTTGTGATTACTCTGAATTGTATATAAGAGAAATAGTTAGATTACATGGTGTTTCAGTATATTATCTCTGGCAGTGGAGCACAATTTACGGTTAGATTTTGGTAGTCATTTCGGAGAGGTCTCGGAGCCTTGGGGTGGTAGAGCACAACATTCCACCCTGGGAATGGAGATAAGATGCGTGACACTACTCGGGTGCCGAGAGGATATGCTACGGCGTGTGGGCTAGACTTTGGAGGTAGCTAGGACGAAGCATTTACCGCTGATTGAGTTAGCTTAACAATAGTTATCACTCGGCTATCAGGATAGCGCCCTTTGAGGCGTTGTATGGGCGAAAATGTAGATCGCCAATTAGCGGTTTGAAGTAGGAGAGTCGGCGATTGGGCCAAATACTATTCATCAGTCAGAGGAAAAGGTAAAGCTTATCGAGAGAAGCATGTCTTCCCGGCGCAAGAGCGCGAGAAATCGTATGCGATGTACGGCGGGGAACTAATTTGATGTGAATAGTAGGTATTTACAAGTATCTCAGGAAAGGGGTGATGAGATTCGGCAAGAGAGGTAAGCTCGGTCAAGGTTCGTCGGGCAGCATTAGATTCGGCGGAGAATAGGCCAAGTGGCATATGAGTTGAGCTTGCCTCGAGAACTGGGGGAGTCAGTTCATCCGAGTTTTCCACGTGTCTATGTTGAGAAAGTATTTAGGGGACCCCTCTAGAGTTGTCGCGATCCAGGATGTCAGTTACGGAAAATTTTTGCCTATGAAGAGGTCATTAGCCATACTAGATAGGCAGATTCGCAGGTTGAGGTCTAAAGGCGTTTATGATTGTCAGGTGCGTGTGGGCGTAACAGAGCAGAGAGGAGATGACTTGGGAGACGAGAGAAAGACATGAATGTCAGATATCCTCACTTATTTCAAGCCTAGCCGACCAAGAGGTATGTTAGTATTGTTATCATATATAAATGCCTTATATTATATGTATAAATGAGATAATCGACTCCAATCTTTTGTGCGATGAATGCTATAGTATTGTGTGGAGTATTTTTGTATTGGACTTTTCTGCATTTCGGAGTTTTGAGATAGTCCATATTCTGACTTCTGCAAAATTTTTCTAAGAATAAGTTAAGTAAGTCGAGAATTCCAATAAATAAAGTTTACATTCGAGGGCAGATGTTCATTAAGGAGGATGTTACACCTCGTAAATTCACGGCATGTAGATGGCCTATTCACATGTTGGTTAAGAGTTTTAGAATGCCATACATGCTAGAAAAAGGCACGAGGAAAGACAGACCGGGCGCCATGTCGGGCGCATCGCAAGGCAAATGCGACTTATAAATCGCATTCGGCGAGAATGCGACTTATAAATCGCATTCGAATAGGCTTAAAGATCCCAAGAATAAAAGGGCCTCCCACTTTGGTTTTAATGTTAAATTTCATATAAATTCCAGTGAAGCAAACCGAAAGCAGGGGGCATGAAGTAGGTTGATGAGATTCCTTCCATTTACGCTATTAAACACGGTCAAAACTCAAATTAACTCCAGTCTAAGGTATTAGCGGCAAAGGAGCATTCCTACGGAGTTAGTTTCGTGAGTCGGCCGGCGAATCGTCGTGCTACCGAGCTAAGGTAGTAAATTGCTCAAATTAGTGTCAATATACTCCTAGCCCTAAAGTGAGTATTTCTCCCTTACGTACTTTCGAGAAATAGCGAGTTTTCGATCGTTTTTGATAACCAAAGTTGGGCTTTATATATATTAAAAGCAATATTTTCTTCCGGATTATTAGCATGTTAGTTCTAATTGACCTATATGAATGCGGTTGGGAGAAATAGCGGAAATGCTTGGCGAGCTTCGCCCGTTAGTCGGAAAATGCGAAACGAAAGGTATGTAAAGCAATTCCTTGGGCAAGTTAGTAATCCCGATACGGTAAATAGCGTGAAATATAGAAGAAAGAATTCGAAGTTGAGAATTGAGTCCGGTATGAGTTTAGCAAGCGTGTTTTTGAATTTAGCAAGCATGTTTATAATATTATGATATATGTTCGAGAATAAAAGTTAGTAAAAATGTCAGCTGATCGAGATAATATCCCAGGATACGGTATAGTCGAGCAGTCGAGATAATATCTCGAATCTGATATAGCGAACCGATCACGAGATGATATCCCAGATACAATATAATTTAGTATAGAATTAGTATAACACAGAAAAGAGTTTAGAATGAGAAATCAGAATACAAATAGTATTTTCAGTTCAAACATACTTGCTATATGTGATTATTGATTGTTGAGACTTGTTTGTGTGTTGATGCAGGGCACCCTTTGGCGTCTTGGCCTTACAGGTTAGTAACTATGTCGACCCAGGTGAGGGTGGGGATGCGTCACTCAAGGAGTGGCATGCCGCGCAGTAGGACAGTGGGATGGAGCATTCCCCATATCAGGCTGATCGGCACGCGTACAATTTACCTGTTATGCGCTTGCACCCAGAGGCAGTTACAGATATAGACACGATTCTATTTGATTCTGATGCAAAGAGTCCTCAGGGCTCAGTTTGATTATTTATATCGAGGCCATAGCCGAGTTGGAGACCCGGGGGCGGTAAGTACTCGTAGTTAGTAGACAGTGGAATGACTTGTTTTTAGATGGTTTTGACCCGAGGTAGGGAGTATATAGATTGTTGTTAGTTGGCACCTTGAAACATGGGGGATGGTATTGGTCCTTGCTTTCTATATATGTATATATATGTTTATATATTAGCTAATAGACGGCGGATCGCCACATCGACATGTATGCTCCTGCCTTACTCTTAGTACGGAAAACTGTTTCACATTCTCCGGTTCGAACGGTTCCGGATATTTCTTGCATTTGAGTTTCTACATTATGTTGTTTACATTCGGTTATGTTGATTTTTCTTTGCATACTCAGGTACCAGTGGTGCGCCCGTTTGGGCGCTGCATTACTCTGCGGTACTCATAGACGAGGAGCCAATCCCTCGTGATTCCGGTCAGCTCATGAGTCATCGCTCTGTCATAGGAGCTAGATAGCTAGAGTCTATTTCCTTTCTTTTGTTGTGCACATGCAGGTAGAGTCGGGGCCATGTCGACTATTTTATCGATATTCATAGAGGCTTACAGATTGTGTATATATCTCACGTGGTTGGTTGTGCTAGGTCGTGTGGGGGTCGTGCGTATGTTTAGGTTGTTTAGTGTTGTTGATTGTGTTGGCCGTGTGGGGCGGGTATTCCAGTGGTAGTGGTGACCTTGCCGGTCACGTAGATGTTCAGTATTCGTTATATTGAGTTAGAGATAACTAGACAGCATGGTAGCCCTGTCGGCCTGCATAGTTGCCCTATATAAGTGTGATTACGGATTAGGCGTGTTATAGTGCAATTGGCTATAGAGCCCGATCGGCCGGAGAATTTGTATTTACGGCCGTTATATAGCCCGATTGATTCCATGAATCTGAGTTAGAGCCAACCCAAGCACCAGATGTGCTCCAGGCTCAGTAGTCTGGTAGTTTAGGTCCTAATAGGGCACGGGTGCAGTCATACCCAAGGCGGGGCGTGACGAGACTAACGGTGCGCTTGAGTTTGCCTTGAACCTATTTCATTAAAGATATAACATAGAGTATGGAGTCGGTACTTTGGATTTACACACAATTGGCGAGCCCAAGTAAAACAAGTTATTAAAATGCATTAAGTTCACGAGTAGGACGTTTCAAGCATGAGTAATAATAATATTTTAGACATGAGGGCTCAAGGCTTTTCAAAAGCATTCATAAATATGTTCATAAAAGAAATCATATAAACATAGCGAGCCAAGTTATCATAATCATATTATGTATAAATCATAAGGAACAGTAGGAGGATTCATCATAATCGACACCATCATGATAGAAGTATATGATGCCCCAGCTATCTCGCTCAAGTGGCGAGCTACCCCAAGCTTGCCAAGGCAAGGGGACGATAACATGGCATGATATCATTAATGAGACCCCATAGGGTTAAACATGAGTATATCCTATGCTAGCACCTGCGGTTCCGAGGCTTGAGTTACTAGAACCCCTAACCAGTCGATGCTAGATGCTACTCCTAAAAACATGCACATGACTCATATTGTAATCATGAAACACTAGTTGAAGTACATGGGTGTGGAACTTAGAACATAGGCACAGGATCGAAGCAGGACAACTCCGAGTGGCTCAAGTCCATCCATGACATGAACATAACATTTAAGCTCAATACTTTAAATGCAGAATCTAACATATAACATAGCGGAAGTTTGAAAAATTTGATAACATCGAATAACTGGATAGATAACACAAGTGCAGTGAATACATACTATGTTTCATAGATTCTACCTATAGACCGATTGATGGGACAAGACCCCAACTAACTTACTAAAGACGAGAGTGAAAATATTAAAATACAACTGAAAAGAAAGGCCCTCGAAAGATGGGACTCACCAACTATGACTGGGAGATGCAAAAGGCGAAGATACGGCTAACGGCGGGGTGAGCACAGTATCATAAAATAGTGCGCATAGAGTATGTGGTTAGTACGTGGAATATGCAGGAGTATACAAGGTAAGTAAAATGTCGCTAAGTAAGTAAAATCAGAGATCATGCATTTCATAAAATTTCATCATAAGAGTATGAGAGTAGGGCTTGCATGCTATTATGAAAATATAACTTAAACATGGCCGGCTATCATGGCCAGATATCATAATAGAATCGAATGACCCCAGAAAATTTTGGCCGGTAATCATAAAGTAAAACTGTGAGCGAGTGGGTCAAACCTCTTAAAACATAATATCTTAAATAATGAACATGCATAACTAAAATCATGAGGAACAATGGGAGACTCGTCAATTAACCGACATACCATGATAGAACTACGTGGTCCGACTATTACACTCAAGTGGGCAGTCTTGTCCAAAGTCTTGCCACGGCTAAGGGCTCTGTGATATCGATATTAAAGCTGCCAGGGCCAATTCGGGCGAGGAAGATCACAAGGAGGTCCCAAATAATCTCAACATACCTACGTTGGCACGTAGTTTTGAGGCACATGGTTGAATGACCCTTAGCATACTCGGTGCTAGACACTACTACCAAAATCATGCATATGCTCTTCATAATTTTCAACGAAGTTGAACCATCGTCAGTAATGAAGTGAAACATAACATACATGCATAATCCAGGAAATCATAACATGAGGAGCCTTGGGCTCAAACCATACTACAAGCTGAAAATAGTGAGAGTCTAGACTCCAAAATCCATGTGGTAAGCTAACAACATGAAATTTAGATAAATCATGAAACATACTTGGTCATATGGCTTTCCCAATACTTAAACATGCTTGACATAAATTTGATTATTGAAAACCTGGATTTATAGTCATGGGTAATCGAAATCATGCTTTCTCATAAACATCTCATAATACTTAGAAGCATAGATCATAATCTCATCTCTTTATGAGCTTTCGTAGATGGGCATCTTGTTTGTAAAACTTTGAAATCATAATTTGAAATTTAAAAAATTATAATTAATTATTTGAAATTTGAATTTAGTTGCAAATATTAGAATTGTATGTTTAATTATCAATTTTAAATTGGAGAGAATTAGAGAATTTCTCAAGTTGGGTTAAAACCCCATAAATTCATCAACTTGAAATACATGAAATTTGAGAAGGATTGGGCATAGGAGTGGATGGATACACCCATTCATAACTCTACGTACTTGGGAAAATCTTATTTAAAGCCCTTTTTGAGAGCCAAAGGAATTTGGGGAAGAACTTGATGAATTTAAGCTTGATCACCCTCAGAAACTTCTAGGCTTTCATGCATGTGGAGGGTAATAGGCTTAGAATGAATTAACCCCTCTTAAAACACACCTATCTGATCTTAAATGGCGTAGTTAAGACCTTAGGAACTTAGAATTATAGTATCCTTAGTAAATTCACAGAAAATACTCCTTGCTAGTGCCCAGCGAGAATTTGAATGATTCATCGCCAACACCACGACTTGTGGTACATTCGTGGAAAACAGTAGAAATTATCTTCTAAGGTCACCACAAATCTTGAGTATACCCCAACGACTCATAGTGACCAAGTTGTGGCCAACACTACTCAAATTTTCCACTTCAAGCCAACCTTTGACCACGAGGTGACCTAATGACTTGTGGTCTTGACCTCGTGGTCCTGACCATGACCTCGTGGCCTCACCCGTGGTCAACACCAAATCAAAAATCCAACCAAGTTCATCCTTCACTTCGAGTCACCGAACTGACTCGTGGTGCACCTCACGGGTCACTAGACGGCTCGTCCTATGACTTAGTGCAGAAAATCTATTTTCTAATGGCTAAACCCTAGATTACGATCTTAGGAATTTCGGGGGGTATTACAATATCTCTCCCTTTTGGAACATTCATCCTTGAATAAGGAGTAAACATACTGAAAAGCTGAGAAATGCAGCACCTTATCAAAATTGAACATTTAAAGCTTAAAACTAACGGGTGGCCCGACTCTCGAATTGAATACATAACAAAACTTAATTCATGAATCACACATACATACATCGACATGAAAGAAAGAGGCGCGGGGACGTGAATTGAAAATGAAAGCTGAATAGAGTACTAAGGAGAAACTAATACCTCAAAAATTTGGAACTAAATCGGGAGGTAATAAATGTGGGTATCTAGCCATCATATCACGCCCCGGCTTCACATGTAGCTCCCTCAACATTTTGATTCCTCCACAAAACCTTTGCGAAGCTACCTCCTTGTTCCTTAGCTTTCGAACCTAGCAATCACGTATTTCTCTTTGAAATCTCCTCATAACTAAGGCTATTCTTCACACCTACTCTTTCCACTTAGGATAACGGTGGATCACCCAAAACACTTTTAAGAGTGATACATGGAAAATTGGATGTACTAAAGTGAATTTTAAGGGCAACTCCAACTCATACGCTACCTTGCCAACGCGTCTCACAATTGGTATGGGCCAACATAACGGGGGCGAGTTTCCCTTTTCTTTCCGAACCTCATCACTCCCTTCATAGGAGATACCTTGAGGAACACCCAATTGTCAACTTCAAACACAAGTTCTCTCCTCCTCCATCCACATAGGACTTTTGATGACTCGAGCTATTTTACCAACCTGTCCTTATAAGATGAACTTTATTCAAAGCCTCATAAACTAAATCTGGTCATATCAATGTATCTTCACCGACCTCGAACCATCCAATACGTGATCTACATCTCAGATCCATAAGAAACTAAGCAGACCATCGTATCTTTGGATTAGTAGAAATTTACATTGGTATATACGAGCTCAATGAGAGGTAAATGATCATCCAGTACGCGAAATCAATCACGCTCACGAACATATCCTCTAGAGTCCGAATGGTCATTTCTGTCGACCATCTGTTTTGAGTGAAATGTTGTGCTAAGCTGACACAGGTACCAAGTCCCTTACGAAATGATCTCCAAAACTAGAAGGTAAGCGAGTACCTCTGTCTTATATAATGGACAAAGGCCTCCATGCAACCTAACTAACTCTGAATGTACAATTTGGCATAATCCTCCCGCTGTGTCGGTGGTTTTGACGGTAGGAAATGAGCTACCTTGATCAGCTTTGTCTACAACCACCCAAATTGAATTCCATCTTGTCAATAGTGCGGAAAACCTATAATGAAGTCCATGATTTCCTCCTTCACTTCCAAGTAGGGATACTAATATCTTGGAGCACACCTCTAGGTCTTTGATGCTCAACCTTCACCTGTTGACAATTTAGATACTTAGCCACAAATTACGCTATGTCGCCTTCATTCCGTTCCGCAATAGACTTCCGTAGGTCCTTTGTACATCTTGGTGGCACACGGATGAATAAAATATCTAGAACCATGAGCCTCGTGCAACATCCGATCTCTCAAATCATCAACACCTTGTACACACAAACGGCCTGATATCGTATCTGTCCCAGCAGGGAAGACCTCCTTCTAACTATGAGCGGCTTCCTTGACCTTACAAAAATAGGATCCTCGTCTTGTCACCAAGGAAGATTGACCCGTTACGAACAATGACACCACCATTTCAATCCAAAGTCAACAAAGGTGAACTCCTAGTTATTGCAAGCCGTGCATATCCTTCTGCTCTTTCCTTTCACTTTACATGGTTCACACTTTCCATAGAAAACCTGCTAAAAATGCATCTTGCCACCATATTAGCCTTGCTCGGATGGTAAAGGACGCTCACATCATAATCTTTCAAAAGCTCCAACCACCTCCTCTGACGTAGATTCAAGATCCTTTTTGGGTAAACATGTATTGTAGGCTTTTGTGGTCCGTAAGCATATCTACATGGACCCGTAGGTAATGTCTCCAAATCTTCAAGGAATATACCATCGCCAACTCAGTGCATGAGTCTGATAGTTCTTTTCATGGACCTTCGGCTACCTAGAAGCATAGTCATAACTTTACCATGCTGCATTAGTACACATAACCAGGCCGATCCTCAAGGCATTGCAATACACCATAAACCCTCGGCACCTTCGGGTAGGGTCAACATTGGTGCTAAGGTGAGTGAGTCTTCGTCTTGGAATCTCTTCTCATAGGCCTATGACCACTTTGAAACTTCACTTTCTTACGGAGTCAACTTAGTCAACGGTCTGAAATGGATAAAACCCTTCAACAAACCTACGATAATAACTTGACTAAACCCCGAAATTCTGATATCTAAAGGACTCCTTTGGTCTAAGCCAATTCTTCGCTTCTATCTTTTCGGAGTCCACACTGTACACCCTCGCGACACCACATAGATAATGCTATCTAGTCTAACCAAAACTCACACTTCCTGAATTTAGCATATAATTAGCAATGCTTAAGAGTACGTAGTACCACCCTTAAATGACGGCATGCTCTATCTTGCTCTGCGATTATATGAGAATATCATCTATTAACATAATCACGAACATATCCAAATATGAAGCCATTTACCCTGTTCATCAAATCCGTAAAAGTACAGGAGCATTCGTTAGTCAAAGACATAACTACAAACTCATAGTGACCATGTCGAGTCACAGATGTCTTAAGAATATTACTCTCCAGAACGGTGATGGTATCAGGATCGAGGTCTATCTTTGAAAAGCATAGCACACTGAAGCTGGTCAAACAAATCATCAATCCTGGGGAAGGGATACCTTTTCTTGATTTTAACCCTGTTCAATTGCCGATAATCAATACAAATCCAGGAACCATCCTTAACTTTCAAATAAAGAAGCCGTGCACCCACGGGGATTTGCTAGGTCTAATAAGAGAGGCCTTATCTAAGAGATCCACTAACTTCTTCTTCAACTTCTTCTTCAACTAACAGCTCAGCTGGAGCCATTCTGTAAGGAGGAATAGATATAGGGTTTGCGTATCGGGAAAGTTTAATACCAAGATGATCTCCCTCTTGGGAGGAATTTTTGGTAAGTCTTTTAAAACATACGGATATTCACACACTATAGGAACTGGGTGAATAGTCAGGGTTTCGGAAATATAACATCCTTAACCTATCCAGATGGTACACACAACCTTAGAAATCATCTTTACGGCCTTAAGGTAGAAATGAAGCGACCTATAGGCATGGTTGTACTGCCCTTCCCCTCCCAAGTTGGTGACTCAAAGAATCGGAATTCTACCACACGAGTTGTACAATTTATTGAGGCATAACATGCATGTAGCCAATTCATGCCAAAATAACATCAAAGTCTTTCAGGGCTAGCTCTACTAAATCTTTTGAGGTGACTTTCTGAAGAAGTACGTGATAGGGCAATTTCTATATACGCGATGAATATAAGCCCCGAATCACCAACTAGAGTAGACTGAGAAAGGATATTGATAGGATTTGGGACTGACTCCAAAACAACTAGAAATATAAGGAATTACAAATGATAAAGTATCCACTGGATCTAACAATGCATATACATCAGTGGAATACTCGTAACATACCAAGTGACTACGTAAGATTCCTCCTACTCTGATGAGATCAGGAGCATATAATGTTTGTTTGGCCCGACCACCACCCGCACCAGTGGATGCACCCTATTGAGTTGTGCGTGCTGGTGGGGCTGCGGGAACTAATTAGGTGGGCCTCGACCTATCATGTCCCTGTTTGGTATTGGACAATCTGCGAGCATATGTTCGGGCTTCCCACCCTCTCGAAACAAGCACCTAAATCGGCTAAGCAGCCGGCAGTGTGTCTCACAGCCTCAATTGTCACACTCTGCGATGCTGGACTCACAGGTTTGCTTCGAGAATATTTACATGCCCAAATACTATTTTATACCCATGTTTTACCCATATTGTACCTTAATTTAAGAATAATCTCAATGTATTTTGTGTAATTTGTGGCCGTGGACTAACAAATGATTATCTCTTTGTAGGTTGAAATTGCCAATGTATGGAGCTCAATATGAAGATAATGGTCCTAATCTTGAAGATAAATGTTAAGGGATGAATTATGGATGATGAGACAAGATAAAGGACATTTGGAGTCAGCTTCCGTGCCATGAAGAAGCATTGGGGTGTTCAGCTTATTGCCACGGAGAAAAGAATTAATTTATATAAGAAGGGGCTACCAAACAGTGAGCCTGCGCGGTGCTCCGTGTCATGGAACACGTCTGCGTTAAGCTCCATGCCATGGAGGCAAATCTCGCGATCGGTAGCGTGCCGAGGCTATTTCACCACGGAGCCAAATTTTGCATCTCTTCCATCTTATTATAAATTGAACCCTTAACTACAATTTCATTATCATGAAATATCTTTGGAAAACCATAAAAGAGCGAAGGGAGAAGTGAAGAACTCTACCTAGGGTTCATTGTTTCCTTCTCTTTTAATTATTCGTACGTTACTCTAATTATGTTTTTTAGTATTTGTACGAATATTAGTGGCTAAAACCCTTCCTCTAGGGTTGAGGCTACATATATGATTGTTATTACATGAATTCTTCATTGGTTTGAGTTTTAGTTGTTGTTTTGTCTGCATTCTTTATTATTTGTTGTTTTTATGCTAGATCACCATGAAAACAAATGCATTAAAACTTAGAGTAAAATCTCAAAGAGTAACCCCATGAGAATGTAGGGAGCAAGTTCTTTACTTTTATGATAAGTTCGTGGTTAGGATATAAATTATACCTAATTTGCCTTGCTTGGTTACTAAAACGGGATGATCTAGACACCGACTTAGAATTGTCACATCACCACTCATAGAAGTAGTTGTGAAACTAAGTCGGGTTAAATAATAGACAAAATTCCATAATCAAGGCGCAAACTCCATAAACTACATTAGTAGCAATTAAATTGCTCATGAATTAGGACGTCACATCCCCCTTTCAACGATGTAGGTGTGAGACTAGTTTGTTGTGTTTAGAGGCTCGAAAGACCATGAACATAACATTTTTAATTATATTGAGACAACAACTGAAGTTTTCATACTCGAACCATTGTGAATTGTAGCATTGAATGATTATTAGGCCTTAACTCTGAATTTGCTTCTTGTATTGTTTCTTGATTATTTTGTGATCAGCCCTAGACTTAATTAGAATTTTACAAAATTTCTATAATCAACACTTGTGAAGATTAAATTAACACTTGAACTTGAATATTTGTTAGATTTGGTCAGTCACTTGTGGGTTACGACATCCGTAAAAGGGCCTTTGTATTGCCATACGATCGTGTGCGCTGGGCACAACACCTTGACCTCAGAGCCTGATGCTCGTCCCCTCTGGACACGCCTAGATCTAGATGGAACACTCATAACTACGTGGTGTTAGGGCTGGAAATGATCTCGGGTGGGACTACGCGGTGCCTACCACCGGAGTCCTCTACTAGGAGAATCCGGCTTCTCGATCCTAGCCCCTTAGCCTCTCTCTCCCGCTCACTCACCTGTCCTGCCTTTATCTGCTGGGCATATAGAACTATCTGAAAAGTCAATGTCCTGTGATAAAGCATCATGGTCCATCAATTTTGTCAAATATTCTCTTTACCCGTACGAAGGCAGGCTCACTCGGGCTCTACGATGCATACCATCTCGGTGCATACTTGGAGAAGCAAGTGAACTCTAAAAAATCATGGTCCGACAATATTTGGCCAAGTAGTATGCTATTCCCTTACACAAACTGACTCATTGAACTACGATCTACCACCATCTCAAGTGCATACTTGGATAAGCGAATAAACTCTAAAAATCTCTTGGTTTGTCATCACACTTGCTTGAGTTCACAAACTCCAACTGCTTTATCACCCCCATCTCACAAGGGAAGAACCGATCCAGAAATGTGGTATGGAACTCATCCCAACAATAGGGCTTGCTCCAACTATCTTGCTATCCTTCCATTCTTTGAACCGGATAATAGCAACCCGCTTTCAACTAATACAAAGCTAGATCTGAGCACTCCTCCCGGTCACCCATGATGCAGGTGATCTTCATTTCCTAATTGCTCGCTGTGCATGGACCCTCGTCACGCTTTGACCCAAGGAACTCGAGAGGTTCTTCTCAGAAAATCTCTATCTCTCACCTTTGCCGCATTTTCCTATTACGAGGGGCCGCCCTCTGCTTTGTTAGTTGACACGGGGAGTCAAAGCACAGTCTAGAATCTAGATGGAAGCTATTTCTGCATGGGCCACCTATAGGGTACATGCTCCTGAAGTAATTGGGGCTGCTGGTGCTATCCCCCATTGCCATTCTCGTGGCCATTTCCATTCTATTTCTTCTTCGTTAACTCGGCGAGGAGGCATGAAGGTGCCAAATGCGTTTAGCATGAGTTAGAAGGATAAAGACATTTCATCGCACGACATAGATCATGAAAGAAGGGAACATTTCTAAACGTTTCATAGCCTCTCCCTTCATAAATTGTAGCGTGCTCCACACCCATAGAAAAGAACTCTACTTAACAACGGCTTCGGATACCCCAAGACACTTCAAAACCTAACGCCATAATACCAAGTTTGTCACCCGAACATAGGCCGGATCGAGGCACGGGACAAAGACCTTGAGGCTCTAAGTTGACCCATGGCATAGACATAACATCTAAGCTCAAATTTTAAATTCCAAAATCTAACATATAACATAGTGGAGAGTACGAAAAATGCGATAACATCGAATAGCTGAATACATAACACAAGTACGAAGTTGAATACATACTATGTTTGATAAGCCTCTAATTCTGATGAGTCGATTGGACAAGACTTATCTAACTCACTAAAGTACGAAATTGAAAATATTGAATTACAACTAAAAAGAAGGGCCCTTGAAAGATGAGGACTCACCAACTTTATTTGGGAGATGCTAAGCGATCTTAGGCAGAAATTATATGCCCAAGTGACCTCAAATGCTTCATCTCGTCTTGTTTATCTATCGTTATTGGTGCATTCTCATGTAATTTGTAGTTAAAATGTGAATTTACACTAACCAACATGATTAGCATTGTTTTGCAGGAAAAATGTATTTTTAGGAAGCTAAGATGCATGTAGGGAGGAGAATCGGGAATGAACTCGGGAGCGAGCAGTGGAAAAGGCTAAGGAGATGCGGCAAATAGGGGCTCCGCGATTGGGCCGTGTCACGCTAACCATCGCGGAGGCATTACGCATTGATGATTAAAGTTAGCCAAATTCCGAGAGTCCGCGTTGCCTCCGTGGCACGTTGGACATATTACACGGAACATGGAATTCCGGTGAAGGTGCGCGTTAGAGCCGTGGCACGTTGGCCCTTTGCCCCACGTTGCACACCGTAGCACGTTGGGAATAAATGCACGGAGGGTGGATTCGGTAGAGGTCAGGTTTGTGCGTCATCACGGAGGGAGTGCTCCGCGATGCACTCCATGACACGTTGCTTGTTATTAGGAAAAATCACTAGTATAAATAGCACACTTAGGTTCATTTTTAATTATTCTGACTTGGTTGAGCAAACGTGGGTTACAGGGTAGTTGAGAGACGAAAATCCTAGGGTTCTTCTCTATCTCTTTCTCCTTTATTTCAATTGTTTGTATGATTTACACTCATTTGATGATGTTTAATCCACAAATGAGTGGCTAAATTCACTTCTTCTTGAGGTTAAGAACATTTGTAGTGGAAATGTAGTTATTGATCATTTGTTTTTTCATCTTTTCTTCCATGGTTGTTCTATTAATTCTTGTTCTTACTGCATTAATGTGTGGCCAATGTTAATGTATATCTAAAAATGCAGTTTCCTCGAAAAGAAAGAAATTGGAAAGTTGTAGATCGGGTGGGATCATGATCTTTCTATGATTTTGAAGTGGAGTGATTTTGCCATTGGGGATAGAAATACTATGCCTGAAAGTCGTATTAGTCAATTACGGAATCGGTTTGTATGTCTAGAACATGAATTTCTTTTATCACGAAATGTAGGTGGAAGGTTCATGATTCTTAAGTTAAGGTTAAATACGAGAGTTTTAATCCATAGGCATAATTCTTGACTAGCAGCAGAAGGAAAGATTAATCAAATTGTATCGATAAATTACTTCCCTACATATTTGTTTTTAGCCTCAGCATGCTCATAACTATAGTTCAGACTCAAATTGTATATTCTTTTAGATTTAGTATAAATTAGGAAACAAAATCCCCAAAATCTTCTTTGCTGTTTATCTGCATTTATAGAGTTAAAGTTCATTGACACTTGATTCGATTGTTACCTTGGTCAGTCCCTGTGGGATCGATACTTGGCTTACTTGAGACTTTTTACTACTTGTTCGACCGTGCACTTGGGTTAGTCGTGAATCAGCGAACAAGTTTTTGGCGCCGTTGCCGGGGGTTGGCAATCGGTAAAATTGTTGTCTTAAGTGTTAGTTTACATTTCTATATTAGTGCTGACAACTTGGTCTTAGACTGTCTTTTGCAGATATTGAATTCTGTTGAACACTGGCAAGAGACAAGGAGAGTGCGAGGTGGATTCATACTTAGAGCCGAAAAAGACAATTCCATCGTCAAGGAGAGAGAAGCTCACAGAGAGAAAGGCTGAGTTATCGGACAAACAATCTGGGCAACCACGGGAATCCACCACTTGTAGGGCAGTGTTAGTGCCCGAGGAAATGGCAGCTAGGCCGGTTCGCGAAGTGGCAATCCTACATGTTAACAATGTTCGCTAGCATTAGGCTTGAGCCGGGAGGGAGGTTCGAGCTTCGCGAATATTGTGCAATTGCGCACACCGGCGGGCCGGTTCACGGGTCTCCACTCACGAGGATCCACAGCAGCATCTCTAAAATTTTTTTGGAGATAAGTGACACCCATCCCAGTGGAGTGTCATCGGTTATGTCGGAGCTTACATTGTTCCCATTTTCACTTTTAGGAGAAGCAAAGAGGTGGTTGAAAGAGTGAGCCACTAATTCCATCACCCGTGGGATGATCTTGCACAGAAATTCTTGACACGGTTCTTCCCATCCGGTAAAACAGCAAGATTTAGAAGTCAGAATTCTAAGTTTAAACAAAGAGAGGGGAGAATCTATATAAAGCAGGAAACATTCAAATCAATGTTGATTGTCCTCATCATCACGATCCAATGATGTCTTTGGTGCATACTGTAGAGGGTTTGGAACCCCACACAAAAAATCTTGTTAGACTCGGTAATTTTGGGGGACAACGGTAGAAAGACTTATGAGGAGCTGTATACTTTGTTAAATCGTATTTCCTTGGGGAAATCACGAGTGGAATACGAGACTCTTCAGAGGAGGAGCAAGGAAAGCATTTGGAGTCTTAGAAGTGGATGGTTTACAGCTATCATTTGCCTGAGATAGGCTGCGTTCTGAGATCAACTCAACACCCACTTCGAGTAATATGAGCTTAAATCAGTCTCAAGCCCCGTGAATGTAGTACGGCGAGTTTGGTGTGAAGTGCGATAGTAATGAACACTCGAGTATTTGAGTGTTGTGGATGAATCACGATTCGGTGAACTTTGTTGGTAATGTTCAGAGAAATAACCACCAACAGTATGGCAACAACTACAACTCAATTGGAGGAGTCACCGAATTTCTCTTGGGGTAGTAACAACCATCAAGGCGGAAGTTCCGAGTTAGGGGCGCCGAGAGAAATCAAGGAGAGCGTGAGCGCATCGGTCGCGATACCGAAACAACAATGCACCTCCTCCACCACCATCACCCGGCAGTGAGGAAATGTTCAAGACAATGATAGCTAACCAAGATCAATTACCCAGGCTGACTATGTGAAATTGGCAGCCGATGTAAGAATAATCGATTAGCTACTAAAGTATTTGGAGTATCGAGTTTGGGCAACTAGTGGAGCCCAAAACACGAGGCCAAGAAGGAGGACTTAGGTGACGATCCCAACCCCAAGCAAGTGAATGTAGTGACCACAAGGAGTGGTTTACAACAGGAGGTGGAACCGGAAAGACCATCTCGGCGGTTAGAGGCATTAGGGAATGAGAGGAGCACGGTAGTGAGAGGGGAAGAAGAAGGATCTTTGAATCGGAAAGACCACCACCCTAGTTCCCTCGAAGATTAAAGAAACACAAGGAGGAAGCATGTTTCAAAAGTTTTATGGAGGTGCATAAACAGGTACACATTAATTTACCTCTTGTTGATGTTTGGTAGAGTGCCGAAGTACGCAAAGTACATTAAAGACATCGTGGCCAACAAGGCGGAGTTGGCCCGAGTGCGAGCGATGGCTCTTACGGAGAGTGCACTTCCCGGATATAAAATGAGTTGCCCACAAAGCTCAAGGACCCTGGGGCTTTACAATTCCAGATTACAATCAGGCAGAGTATCCAGCTCGCGGATTATGTGATTTAGGAGCGAGCATTAACTTGATGCGGGCATCGGTATTCAAGAAGTTGGGGCTAGGAAGTCCTAACCAACGACGGTGATCTTGCAACTAGCGGATCGTTCTTTGGCCAGACCAGATGGCA
Source organism: Datura stramonium (assembly GCA_018107945.1). Lineage (NCBI taxonomy): Eukaryota > Viridiplantae > Streptophyta > Magnoliopsida > Solanales > Solanaceae > Datura > Datura stramonium. The sequence continues at coordinate 9,414 of JACEIK010003415.1, read as the reverse complement.
TTGTGGAGGACGTGCTGGTGCAAGTGGGCTCCCCTTATCTTCCTGGTAGACTTCGTCGTGCTTTGGATTTTGGCCGGATGCGGAAGCCCCATTTATTTTAGGACGTCCTTCTTGGCGATCGGGAAAGTGCTAAGTGATGTAGCTGCAGGACAGCTAATTATGCGGGCACATGACAAGAATGAGGTATTTGATGTAGATAAAGCTATGAAGCTTCCAGCCATACATGAGGAGCTTTCGGCAATCGGTGTGCTTGATCGAGCGAAATTTGTCAAATTGTTGAATCTCAAGACCCAGTGGAAAAAGCGTTGATGAACTCCGATCATTTCGGAGATAGAGATGCTTATGAGGTGGTACAAATGTTGAATGAGCCACAAAGCTATCCCGGGAAAGCGGGAATGTCTCGGCCGCTAATGGCGAGATCTCTGGAACCATTGGCGAAACCATCTATTGAGGAAGCTTCCAAGCTAGAATTGAAAGCATTGCCTCCCCATTTAAAATATGTATTTTTGGGGGAAGATGATGCTTGCCCGGTCATCATCTCATCAGAATTGACGGAGAGCACAGGAAAAGGAAGCATTGGTGGTCCTCGAAGAGGAAAGAAAGCAATGGGAATTTGGCAAATGCTCCCGGATATTCGGGGTATCAAATCCGGCTTTTTGCACACACGAATTTTCATGGAGATAGGAGCAAAGCCATTTGTTCGTATACTTGAAGGTTGAATCCGGCGATGAAGGACGTGGTCAGGAAGAAATAATTAAATGGCTTGATGCGGGTGTGGTCTATCTATTTAGGACAATGAATGGGTCGGCCCCATTCAATGCGTCCCAAAGAAGGAGGGATGACCGTGGTTACCAATGAAAAAAATGAGGCGATCCTAAACGGCGTCACGGTGGCGGATTTGCATGGACCACAGAAAGCTCAATGAAGCCCCAAGGAAAGATCACTATCCTATCCCGTTCATTGATCGAGATATTGGAATGATTAATTTGGACAAGAATATTATTGTTTCCTTGATAGGTACTAGAAAACATAATCAAATAGCCGCCTTGGAGACCCGGAGAAGACTACTTTCACATGTCCTTACAGGACATTGCTTTCAAGAGAATGCCATTTGGGTTATACAATGCACCCGCTACATTCGAGAGAAATGCATGATAGCGATCTTTCATGACATGGTGGAGGATTTATTCAGTATTTATGGATGATTTCTCTATTTTGTTAGTCGTTTGCTACTTGTTTTGCAGAATCTTGACGAAGTGCTAGCTCATTGTGAAGAATCCAACCTTGTACTCAAGCCAGAATGTCATTCTTAGTCAAGGAGGTTATCGTCCTTGGCCATGGGGAGTCTTGCAAGGGATTGGAGTCGATCATGCTAAGATCGAAGTTATTGAGCTTCTACCACCACACAGTGTCGAGTGAAGAGGTGTTCACAGTTTTCTCGGGCATGAAGGTGGCGTCACCAGCCAGTGCCAATAATTTGATGACTCTTTTTCACATCGGCGCGTCGCAAGTGCGAATTCGTGCAAGTAATATAGTGGCTCTTTAAAGCAAGGTATCGAACCCACAGGACTAGACCCATTCCTCTAACTATCCATTTCTAGTGTGTTCTTAAATACCTAAAGTGTTGGTTATAGACATTTTCCGATTAAGATTAATTAGGCTACGTTTGTGTCGGTAAGTATTAGAGTACTCTAGGAGCAACATAGAGTTAAAACCAGTTAGTCATGCGATACTACGATTTGCAATGGAATAAGCATGGAACTATCAATTATTATTTCACATAATTAGAATTGCATGTTCATGAGTCTTCCGAGCCTCTAAACACGGCAATCTAGCTCACTACATGCGTTGTGAGCGAGGTTTAATTTTCTAGTCGCGGGCAATCAGTATGTTGTGGTTTTAAGGGAAACGATTGGGACTTTCGTGCGTCTAACCATTAACTCCAACTTAGCCTCACAACTACATCTTAGTGGTGATGTGACATCCCAAGTTGGTCTTTCATAACCCACAGTGTGTCAACCAAGCATGGTGTTAGGTATATTTCTATCAAAACCACAGAACCTCTCGAGATTACCTCATACTCCCCACATTCTCATGTCCTGACCTAGGTAATGCCTTCTCAAGCTATTACCCAAGTTAACAAATATTCTTTCATGGTGATCAATCATAAAAACAACCAACAAATCAGAATGCAAGATGAAAATAACAATCAATAACTTAATTCCAAAACAATTTCATCAAATCACAATCATAATCCAGGGCTTCAACCCTAGAGGAAGGGTTCTAACCATTCATGTTAGTAAAACTAATGCTACTCTACTCCTACTCTACTATTAAACTACATACTTACAAGAATTTGGTAGATGAGAAGGGAATTTGACAAACGCTAGCTGAGTTCTCCCACTTCCCCTTCGCTCCTAGAGTTTTCGAGAATAAAATCGTGACCCCATGGAATTAAGACTAGGGTCCTATTTATAGTAAATGGAGAACGTGCGTAATTTGGCCTGTCGTGGAACGGCTCCGTGTCACGGAGTGTATCGCGAGCCTTACCTCGTGACACGGAGGCATCGCCCAGCTCGGAACAACACCCGAAAATCGGCCTCGGCGGCACCTGCCAGCGTTGGCAGCGTGGCTTACGCGGCCCTTGGGCAGAGCGTTGCCTCCTCCTTGTCGCGCAGCCAGCCTGCCGTGGCACGTTTGCCAACACGCGAGTGGGCTGTTGTGGGCCTTTTGCCTGCGCGTGGCACGTGCCGACGTGCGGGTGGCACATTTTTGTGCCTCCTCTTTGCCGACGTTCGCGTGTTGATTCCGTTTCCAAGCCTCTACTTCACCAACTCATGGATTAGCTCCTCAAAAGTCATCCAAAACCTACAAAACAAAGACGAATCATGTTGGATTTAGCATATCTTCACATTTATATAAAATCACATGAAAATGTATAACATACTTTAGATAACAAGACTAATTTAAGTTGTCAAGCTATCACGGGCATGATATTTTTGCCCGTGATGCAACCTTACACTTAAGCCTTGTTAGATCCTCGAAACTGACCTTTTACATATCATGCGCCATGGAGACTCCACATAACTAATTTAGCAAGATAATTCGCATTATGGCTATAATGATTACGTAAGATACAAGCTAGAAATAGAACATGCACCATTTAATCACCAGAAATGAAATACAACTATATTAAGACTTCTTAACCTCAGAATCGACTCTCAATTTCAACAAACTCATGCAAATCAACCGATTAAGAAATCCCACATGAATTATATCCTTCATTCAACATGTGCCCTCACGGAAAGGGAATTTCACCCAATCACACGCAAAAACCATTTTTACATCACAACATGTGTGGGTACATAAATAGAATTACACTCACTCTGCCTTGAATTCACATGCATCATGTCATGACCCATAAGCTTGCCCATAGTGTTTTACTCCACTAATTTGAGGATGTATGAATGTAAGATCCAATAGGACTTTGTAGGTTGTAATGTAACTCAGGTACAGGTAGGTACTATTCTGGCCAGTAATAGTGACTATCTTTCCTAAGCGCTTTTAATACATCATGCCCTCATTTACAAACTTCCTTCCCTTACTTCACCTTTTTCTCCTTTCATATTTCTTTTTCCTCTTATGTTCCCCCTATATTTAGGCACTTTTGGCTTATTAATGAGAGTTTTACCAATAATTATTTTCTTACTCCTTAATAATGATCAACCACTTTCACACAAGTGCACCTCTGTCCTTTTCTCATTTCTACAACTTGCTACTTTTCATTTATTTTCATTCTTCTCACTCCTTTACTCTTTCAGATTTTTTCTTCTTCAAGCGCTTAGGAGCTTTGGGTCAAATTCAAGGTTAATGAAAGAAAAGGATTAAGCTTATGTTGCAGCTATCCAAGAATAGGCTCAAGGCTCAATGGGCTAACTAGGATTAATTTTTCAAGGTAGGTAAAATGAGGGATAAATTTTAGGTTAATTCAAAGAAATGCCTAAATCATCTCACCACAATTCACATCCTTCATTTCGTTTTATAATCACACCAGGCAAGTTCTAGACAATCCACAATAGCATAGAATACTCAAAAACCTTACACTCATGTTTGCTCAATTCAAGACACATTATTGAGACTCTTACTCATTAATTCACAGAATTCAAATATTAGCTTCAATTATATTGTGTCAAATTCAGAGCCTAAGTGTCTCAAACAAAGTTATAAACTTGCATGCTTCAACACTACACATACTTGCATCTTACCATCATATATAGCACATAACAATAACATCAAGCACCAATTAGCTACGGTTTCAAAAACCCGACATCTATGTTAACTTTCCTCGAAAGCGGTCGTCATCCATCCATCGTAGGAAACAGTCCCTAACTACAGCTAAAACATTATATACAGACACATAAAAATAAAAATATTAAAAAAAATTTTATTCTTCGGTTCAAAAACCCCCGTCGGAAAAGAGCGAAAAAAGAAAAACCAGCGGGTGATGAAGTCATGCTTGACTCACAAAGATTTTTCAAATTTTTCTCATTTTTATCACACAAGCATTACATTCACCAACAATTTGTTAAGCACAAAATTTTTTTTAAATTTCCTTGAAATTTTCCTCACCCCACACTTAAATCATGCTATGTCCTCTTAGCATCAGTGCGTTTCATGAGGGTGAGAAATACTCCTGAGACCCTCTAAGGCCTGGCTAATAGCTTGTTTTCTTTTCAACTTCTTTGTAGTGGGTAGTCGACCCCACACTTTTCATCTTCCATGCTTCCTAGCTCTCTCCTCTGAGGTACTCAGACTTCCCTCTACCTGTACCTAACTTTCCACCAAAAACAACAAACAAAAAAAATGAAAATAGCAAAACCCCAAACAAAAATAAAAAAATTAAAAATTGTACTTGAGGTACTCTTGGGTTGGCTCCCAAGTGTATTTTGCGTCGTGGCGGCATTGGACTGTCCTTTTAAGGACATCCTCATACCTGGGTTCTCTTTCGAGAACCATCTCCCTTTTCATCTCTTGTTTTAGAGGAAAACGGCCTCCTCTGCTCCTCACGCTCTCGGCTTCTTCTCAAATTGAATCCCTCTGCTCCAGGACTCGGGCTGAACACTTGACCTTGCCTTTGGCCGTGCACCGCGGGCTCCTCCACCCCACTCATCCCCTGCCAACACACTAACTTGACAAAGGTTTCTGTAGTGTGCGGATGGGTTTATTTCTTAGTAGACACGGAAGGTTTCTTCTTCATCCTCGTCTCATTTTAGGGTCCCTTCTTTCAAATCAATCACCGCTCCTCCGGTGGCCAAAGATAGCCGTCCCAAGATTAGGGGTACCTGGTCATCCAACCTGAAAATCCTAAAACAAATAAAATTAGCAGGTATAATAAATTTACCTACTTTGATGAGAAGGTCCTCTATGATTCCATCAAGTGTCACTCGCGACTTGTCGGCCAGTACATGACATCAACCTTGTCGGCCTCGGTTTTCCCAACCCCAAGGTGTTGAATAAGGATAGGGGCATTAGATTAACCGCTGCCCCTAAATCACACAAAGCTCTCAGATCAACCCCGGCTTTACCAATTTGTATGGGAGGGCAAAACTCACGGTCTTTGAGCTCTTTGGCATTTTGCTGATACTACGCTGGCTGCCTCCTCGGTCGGTGCTACAGTACGGGCGTCCCCAATCTAACTTTGTTCGCCATCACATCCTTCCGTATTTAGCATACTTGGTCATTCCCTACAAGACATCAATAAGAGGCAAATTTATGTGAAGTTCTTTGAAACTCTCAAAGAACTTTTGAAGCATTCCTCCTCCTTGCTCTTTTGAATCTCTGAGGAAGGGTGGTGGTGGTCTTTGTGCTAGTTGCAATGAAGGTTGCGCATTTTGTTTCCCGGCACTCACAGTTTGCTCCGGTATCGGTGGATGGTCGGGTCTTACCAACTCATTGCACCTCTTTTCTCAACTCTTTAGGCATTGCATCAGTGCTTGTCTTAGCTCCTAAGACTGATGGAATTGATCTGCCGAGGGTTAGGATATGTGTCGCATGGTAATCCCCCTTGCGGCCTACATGTTTTGAGCGAGATGCTATCTGACCCACTTGTTTTCAAGATTGCGGGTGGCTACTTGCTGATTCATTAAGTACTGTTGCCATCCTCGCACGATTTTACGCTGGCGGTGCAGGTCTCCATAATTTTCTGCAATGTTTCCTCAATGCATTTGCTTCTATGCCCATCAATGCACTATTACGCGTCTTTGATGTTTTTGAGTTGCATAAAATTACCTTTTAGTTTCCACCCAAAATTGGGTAGCTGCCAATTTCTGTTGGAGTCGTTCCCAAAATTCTGATTCCGTTGCACATTCCGAACAAAATTTACTGATTCGGATTGGCTCCACAAGATTGCGTTGTGCCCATTATTACAACAAATTTCACACCAACTCGGAGCTTCTTTGAAGCTTGCATTAACACAGCCTGTTTGTTGGTGCATACTGGTTTATTGAACTTAGTCAACATTTGATGTTGGAGCGAAGCCCTATGCTGCCAAGGCATTCAAACCATCTGCTTTTGTCCTTACTGATCTTCTTCACCTTTCTTGATGACTCCTTTAGTGTGCCACTCACGGATTTCCTTGTGCAATTCTGTTCAACAAAGTGTACAACTCTCATCATATGTCTTCTCCAAGACTTGCCCACCCATTGCGAAGTCTAGTAATAATTTTGTATGTGGGTCTATACTTTCTACAAAGGTATGGGCCAGCACTTCATTTTGATTGCGATGATAGGGGCAGTCTCTACCAGGCAATGACTTGAATCTTTCCCAAGCCATATACAAGTTCTCATCGAGGCTTACCTTAAAGCTGAGTATTTCACTTCTCAACTTGGCGAGTCTTGCACGAAGGAAAGAATCGATAAGGAACTTCCTAGCCAAGTCATTCCATGAAGTTATGGAGTTAGGCGGCTCAGCCCGGCCACTTTTGCCTCCCCCAATAGATGAAAATGGGAAGAAATTCGATCGGACATAATCTGTGGTTCTGTAGGTAGGGACAAACGTGTACTTATCTCAAAGAAAGCTACGCCAAGTGCTCTGCGGGTCCTCATATGCCATTCCGGTGAATTGACCACTAGAATGCCATGACTGCACCATATTAACATTCCCAAGCTCAAAGTTCCCTCAGGGCTCGGTTTACGGATACTAGAGGTCATTCGTCACTAGTGGGATGGCCACTGCGGCCCAGTCTTCTTGCCATTGCTTAGATGACAGCGCCTTGCCCAGCGGGTAGTTTGTTGTTGTACCTTTTCTTGAAGTCTCTTGACTTTGGTCTAGAGCTACTCTCCTTCGCAAATGGATTTGACGTTCGATTTCAAGCAACGGTTCCACAAGCTCTCTTATTTCTTCGGCTCGCGAGACAACACATCACTGCAAATGAGCAGACTAAGACCAAGTTTCTCAACACTTAGGAAATTCAAAAATCACATAAAAGCGGATAAGTATTGAAACTTGCGAGTCCCTAGAGCAGCGGCGCAAAAAACTGACGTCGCCGCATCGAGTGCCAATAATTTGCTTGACTCTTTTTCACATCGGCGAAAATCAGTAAATTGTACGGAATTCGTGCGAAGTAATATAGTAGCTCTTTTAAGAGCAAGTTATGTCGAACCCACTGAGGACTAGACATTCCTCTAACTATCCATTTCTAGTGTGATCTTAAATATAAGAGTGTTGGTTATAGACATTTCAATTAAGATTAATTAAGTCGTTTGGGTCAATGAATATTGAGATTACTCTAGGAGCAACATAGAGTTAAAACAGCAATTAAACATGCGATACTATGATTTGCAATGGAATAAGCATGGAGCTATCAATTATTTATTTCACATAATTAGAATTGCATGTTCATGGTCTTTCAAGCCTCTAAACACGCCAATCTAGCCTCACTACATCATTGTGAGCGAGGAGTTTAATTTTTCTAGTTGCGGGCAATCAGGTATATTTGTAGTTTTACGAAACGATTAGGGACTTTCGTACGTCTAACCATTTAACTCAACTTAGCCTCACAACTACTTCTTTGAGTGAGGATGTGACATCCCAGTTGGTCTTTCATAACCCCCGTGTCAACTAAGCATAGTGTTAGGTATATTTCTGTCAAACACGGAGCCTCTCCGAGATTACTTCATGCTCCCCACATTCTCATGTCGACACAAGTAATGCCTTCTCAAGCTATTACCCAAGCTAACAAATATGCTTTCATGGTGATCAATCATAAAACAACCAACAAATCAGAATGCAAGACGAAAATAACAATCAATAACTTAATTCCAAAACAATTTCATCAAATCACAATCATAATCCAGGCTTCAACCTAGAGGAAGGGTTCTAACCATTCATGTTAGTAAAACTAATGCTAATCTCTCCTACTCTACTATTAAACTACATACTTACAAAATTTGGTAGATGAGAAGAATTTGACAAACCCTAGATGAGTTCTCGCTTCTCCACTTCACTCCTAGATGGAGTTTTCGAGAATAAAATCGTGACCCCATGGAATTAGGAGCTAAGGGTCCTATTTATAGTAAATGGGGAACGTGCGTAATTTGGCCTGTCGTGGAATGGCTCCGTGTCTGGGAGTGTATCGCCTTGGGCACTGCCTCCGTGACACGGAGGCATGTAACTCATTGGAACAACACCCCGAAAATCAGCCTCGCGCAGCCTGCCGCGTTGGCGCGTGGCACGCTGCTTGGGCACGTTGCCTCCTCCTTGTCACAGCCAGCCTGTCGTGGCACGTTGCCAATGCAGGTGGGCTGTTGTGGGCACAGCACTCTTAGTGGCCGTTACAACCTTGGTGGGGCACATTTGTGCCTCCTCTTTGCAGAACGTTCGCGTGTTGATTCCGTTTCCAAGCCTCTACTTCACCAACTCATGGATTAGCTCCTCAAAAGTCATCAAAACCTACAAAACAAAGGCAAATCATGTTGGTTAGCACATATCTTCACATTTATATAAAATCACATTCATGTTGGTTAGCACATATCTTCACATTTATATAAAATCACATGAAAATGTATAACATACTTTAGATAACAAGACTAATTTAAGTTGTAAAGCTTATCATGGGCATGATATTTTTGCCCGTGATCACAGGGTTCTACAGACGGTTCATCAAAAACTTCTCCAAAATTTCTAGACCATTATGCAGATTTCTAGAGAAAGAGGTGAAGTTCGAGTTTGATGATGAGTGTGTCAAAGCATTCGAGGAGTTGAAGCAGAAATTAATAGAAGCACCTATCCTTATTTCTCCGGATTGAGAACAACCATTTGAACTGATGTGTGATGCAAGCGATGTGGATGTGGGAGCTGTATTGGGGCAGCGGAGGAATAGAATCTTTCATTCTATTCATTATGCAAGCAAAACAC
>JACEIK010003414.1:90247-109724 GCA_018107945.1 Datura stramonium | reverse complement strand
CTTAATCATCTACTAAACATGATATTATTTATACGAAATTTAACACCTGCATAATTCATATATAAACCAACTACCAAACGACCTCTTAAAATACAATAAAGCAATAAGTAATAACTGTAATGGGCTAAATAAAATAAACTAAGATTTACTAACTGTAACTGAAAAGAATGTTATAAAGTAATATTATTGACTCAACTCTAACTCTATCTATCAAACCTCTATAACTGAAGAATAGGTGTCGGTATATAGCTCCCACAGCTACCTCAAGCTCTATAAAATAACATGACTCAATAAGATCGGGACTCTCCGAAAGTAGGAGGCTTATCAACAACTGGATGAATGTGAAATCCTAATGAAGTGTCTGTTGCTGATCCCATCTACCTAAATCTGTATTATTATAAGATGTAGAGCCAAAGGGCGTCAGTATGTGAAATGTACGATATGTAATACGGCTGAATGAGACAATAATTAAGCAAGAGTATTCGAACCGAAAGAAGTAGATTAACTAAAATTGAAGCTCTGAATTATGTATTAAACACAATATGATCAATGTGTAAAACAGTTTATGTAATAAAACTCAAGCATCAAAACATTCACTAAAAAATACAGGTGCAAATGCATAACTTTAACTTGGGGAGTTTCTCGTGACCGACACCATCATGAATGAGCACATGATGTTCAACTATCTCGCTCAAGTTGGCAGAGCCGCTCAAAGCCTTGCTAGGCATAGAATGCTAAACTATGGATCCATAACGGAAGTCCTTACCAGAGACTTATTTGAGGATTCACTCGAATCAATGAAATAATCCTAACTTATGCTAGCTACATGGTTCTGGGGCTTATGAGTTATCTGAACTCTTCACCTACTCGGTGCTAAATAATCCTCCCAAAACTATGCTCATATAAATATGCCTATATGAGGCAGCTGAAAACATTTTTTATAAAGCACTTTAGTTATAGATATAATAGATGTTTAAAAACTCAGTTGAGCCTTGGCTCAAAATCTCTTTACTTTATTCACAAGCCTGGGCTCAAAACTTTGTTTGAAAATTTGTGAGCTTCTATACTCAGAACCTCTGATTTAAAAAAATAAGACTTTACTTCAGCTTTTTGAAAATCATGCTAGAAATCATACTTTCTTTCTCAAAATCTCTTCATGAACATTCTTCTTAAAAATCTGCTCAACTTTGTGAAAAATAATGAAATTAAACTCAAATTATAATGCTTTCAAAATCATGACTTTTATGCAATAGGGCTCATGGGATAAAAGACATGAACCAACCATCAATCAATCAAGAATTCAAGGGATATCAACAATAATATCAAGAGAGTAATGATCAATAACAAATTGATACAATGGATACAATTCAATATGGAGAATTCAACAATGAGCAATTTAATCAATAGCGAAGGAGACAATTCAAGAATCTAGCCAAAGCCCTAACTTTAATCTCAATGAATTCTTGCATATATGTAGGGAAAAAGGATTAATAGAAATCCTTATTTAGTTTAGCCTTACATATCTAGAAGAAGAACTCTTGACTCAAGCTTGAAAATCCCTAGGTTGATAATGAAGAACCCTAACCTCCCTTGAGAGCTTGAAAGCTTAATGATTCATGATCTTACGTTGTTATTAGAGGGAATGCGAGTTTAGACTAATAAAACCCATAAAATATTCCCCTAAGAAATCCTAAAATATTCTGGTTTAGGTGATAAAAATATAGGAAGTTATGAAAATTCTCTTAGAAAAACCTAATTAAAATTTTGGGTTTTTGGTTCCACGAGTCTTACCACGGGCTGTCCTTAACTCGATGATCTGTCAGACGGTTAGTCCTTTTCTTAGGAAGGAGGGTCGACAACTTTCGACGGCTAGGCTGAAGGGTCATCTTTCTAGACGACGGACCATCGATTGGTCCATCTATAGGTTCTCTACATCCGACAGATTTCTTGGGTTTTTCCACGACCGACGGGATAGACCATTAACTGAAACAACGGTCCGCGGACTCGTTCGTGGAATTCTCTGGGAAAGGTAGCCAAATCTCAATTTTCACGGTCGACAAGATGGTTCGTTCTTCCTGACAACGGTCCCTAGATCCGACCGTTGAAACCTCTTTAATTTCTAATGAAATACTGGTTCAAAATTCAAGGTGTTACAATATCCCCACCTTGGGATCATTCACCCTTGAATGAAGACTGAAACTAGACTGATAGGGAAAGAGTTGCTAGTCCCGAAACTAATTCCTAATATATAAATAACTGGCATGATAGCTGATCTAACTAAGAGTAACTAAATTGAACTTAGATAAACTCATGGAATATACAACCATACTAAGGATTCCAATGACGACTAGCGGGACATGAAACTAATAAGAATGCTATGAGAGGAGACTGTTACCTCAAGACGATGGATATGAACTAGGTGGGAATAGGTAAGGGTACTTGGACATCATATCTACTTCAGCTACCCAACTAGCTCCCTCAACTAGTTGATTCCTCCATAAGACTTTCACAGAAGTGACTTCTTTGTTCCTCAACTTACGAACCTATCGATCAAGAATCTCATCTGGTACTTCCTTATATGACAGGTTGTCCTTCACTCCAACACTCTCTGTAGGCATAATGTGTGAAGGATCACCCACACACTTCTTAATCATAGATATGTGGAAGAATGGATGGGCTGATGCTAGTTTGGTTGGCAGCTCCAACTCATAGGCTACCTTGCCAACTCTCTTAGAAATCCGGTATGGACCAATACAATAGGAACTGAGCTTCCCTTTCTTTCCAAATCTCATGGCACCCTTCATGGGTGAGACCTTTAGGTAAACCAATTATTTACCATGAATTCTAAGTCTCTATGCCTCACATCTGTAGAAGACTTTTGGCAACTCTGTGTAGTCTTTAGCCTTTCCTAAATAATCTTAACCTTTTCCATGGCTTGTTTTACTAAGTTTAGCTCTATCAACTCCGCTTCACCAACTTCAAACCAACGAATCGAAGACTACACCTCCACCATAAAGAGCCTTATAGGGAGCCATCTGGATACCAAAGTGATAACTATTATTATATGCAAACTCTATGAGAGGTATTTTGAATTCAATAACACATGCCCTTGACATATCCTCCAATGTCTGAATGGTCCACTTTGCTTGAACTTCTGTTTGTGGATGAAAGTTGTGCTAAGGTTCACATTTGAACCTAACCCTCTTTGAATTGACTTTCAAAACTGGGCAGCAAACTGTGTACCCCTATCTGATATGATAGATAACAGAACTCCATGAAGTCTAACTATCTCTCAAATTTACAATTTGCATAGTCCTCAGCTGAATCCATAGTCTTAACTTGTAAGAAATGTGTTGACTTGGTCATTCAGTCTACAATTACTCAAATATGATCATGTTGCTTGCGTTGCTTCGGTAGACCAGTGATAAAGTCCATATTGATCATCTCCCACTTCCACTCAAGGATTGCTATATTCTAAGCTATACCACATGGCCTTTGGTGCTCGACCTTAACCTGTTGATAATTTGGGCATCTAGCTACAAAGTCTGCAATGTATCTCTTCATACCATTCCACCAATAGAATTCTCTCAAGTCATGATACATCTTAATGGAACCTAAGTGAATAGAATACCTGAAGCTGTGTGCTTCTGCCATGATCCTATCTTTGAGACCATCTACAATCGGGACACATAACCTTCCTTGATACCTTACGACCCCATCTCCCCCTTGTGTGAAAACCAAAATCTACTGCTTGTGGACATCTTTCTTTAATTGAAGTAAGAGGGAATCTCTGTCCTGCTTTTCCTTAACTTCTACCACTAGAGATGATTCCGCCTCATTTTGAACAAGCACACTACCTTATTCAGAGTCTAGAAGACAGACTCCTAAGTGTGAGAGTCAATGCACATCCTTAGTTAGTTCTCTCTTTTCCTCCTCTACATGAGCTGTACTTTCCATATATAGCCTGCTAAAAGCATGAACAACTACATTGCTGGGTGGTAGAGAATACTCATGTTATAATCCTTGAGAAACTCAAGCCACCTCCTATATCTAATATTCAACTCCTTTTGAATGAACACATATTACAGATTTTTATGATCTGTGAATACATCAACATGCGCACCATAGAGATAATGGCCTTAAATCGTCAATGCAAATACTACCGTAGCCAACTCAAGGTCATGAGTCGGATAATACTTCTCATGGACCTGGAGGCATAAGCTATAACCTTATCTTTTTGCATCAATACGCAACTCATGCCTACTCTGGATGTATCACAATACACAATAAAACTATATGTTCACTCTGGTAGGGTCAACACTGTAGCAATAGTCAAACGAGTCTTCAATTCTTGAAAGCTTTTCTCATAATCTTTAGACCAGAAATTTGACCTTCTTCTGGGTCAACTTAGTCAATAGAGCAGTAATAGTTGAAAATCCTTCTACAAACCTCCTGCGGTAACTAAGTAAACCCAAGCAACTCTTGATGTTAGTTGGGGTTGTGGGTCTGAGCCAACTCTTAACTGCCTTAATCTTCTGAGACAACTTGAATACCCTCGTTGGAGACTATATGGCCTAGAAAAGCCACTAACTTCAGCCAAAATTCACACTTAGAAAATTTGGTGAATAACTCCTTGTTCTTAAATGTTTGCAAGACTATTCTGAGATGACTAGCATGCTCCTCCTAGCTCTTGGAGTAAACCAAAATTTCATCAATGAACATAATAAGAAACATGCCCAAATATGGCTTAAATATGCTGATCATGAGGTCCATAAATGCTACAAGAGCGTTGTCATGACCTGAACGGAGGCCCGGATCCAGACACGGGACAAGGAGTCCCAGGAGACTCCAAGTCGACCCATGGAATAAACATACATCTAACACAATTAGTAAAACGAAGAATCAACATAATGATCTTAGCGAAAGTCTGAAATAAACAAAACATCAAAATACAAAATCTAAAGCTAAATACATATTTTTGTCTGAAAAGCCTCTAAACCTGATGAGTTGATGGGACAAGACCCCAACTAACTCGAATAAGCTAAAAATTGAAAATACATAGAGAAATTTATATAAGCACGATCCTCGGGAGATGAGGACTCACCAACAAGTGTAAGATGCTAATTCTAAAGTCTGGCTATAAACGAGGCTGAGTCTGAGTGTCGGGGTCTGTATCATGAAATGATACAACATAGAGTATGCGATTAGTACATGAAATTTACCGAGTATGCAAGGTAAGTAAAACCGCTTAAATAGATAAAAAATCATTTAAGGATATGCATAATGCAAAACATAAACAATAAGAATCTGAGAGTAGGACTTGTATGCGTTCTTTCTGAAATCATGATCTCATCATAACATAACATAATATCATAACTGAATCGATTGAATCAAAGATGAAACCTGATAGTCATGAGTAAAACTGAACATTGAGTCAAACCTACTTTAGAACATATATAGATGTATAAATCTCATGAATGATGAACATGCATAACTGAAATCGTGAGGAACAATGGGAGACTCTTCTTTTAACCGACATACCACACTAGAGCTTATGTGGTCCAAACTATCACACTCAAGTGGGTAGAGCCGTCCAAAGACTTGCCAGGGATAGGGACGATACCATGATATCGATATCAAGCTTGTGGCCCAATCGGGACAGGGGATAGCTCACAAGGGAAGTCCCGAAGTAATATATAAGAATAAACCTATGTTGGCGCGTAGTTCTGAGGCATAGGGTTATAGACCCTTAGCCTACTGGGTGCTTCACACTACTCCCAAAAACATGCATATGCTCTTCATCATTTTTCAACGAAGCTTTCCATTGTAAATTGACAAAGCTATATAATCAAATACATCTCAAATATGAAATCATGCATATGAGAAGCTTTAACTCAAACCATACCACAAGCTAAAAGATAATTGGGAGGCTTCGCTTTAAAACCAAGTGGTAAGCTTAATTCAGAAAATCATAAATCATACTTGAACATGTGGGCATTGCCCAATACTTTCACATGCTTGAAAAATACTCAATTCACATAAAAAACATGATTATAAACATGGGTAGCTTGAAAACATACTTTTCATCATAACATCTCATCATAATCATACATTCATCACAAATCTCATCTTTCATGAACTTCTCATCAATGGGCTTTTAAATTCATAAAACTTGAAACATGATTTTTAGTTGAAAACAATATAAAACTTGCTCACGAATCATAATTCAATAGTAAAGACATATTTAAATCATACATGTAATACTCCAGAAGTACTTAGGAATAACCTAGGGAGTTAAGAATTCAAAGTGCAGATTCTGGGAAAAATGTTGCAGGATGAGCCATGGAACGACTCGTGGTAGGAAACCACGAGCCGTTGTATGTGGTCATGGTGTGAAGCCAGGCCTGGTGGTAGGGTAGACCACGGGCGTCACAACCACCCGTTGTGAGAAGGCACGGGTCATTGTCAGTTGTCGTGGAAAGGAAGTGGATCTGGACAGTGGCTAAGACGGTTTGAAACCACGGTCCATGGGTTGGAAGGATGACTCGTCTTGTCGAGTCGTGGGTGCAGATCAGAAACCAGGAAGATTGGCAATCTAGACCACAGAAGTTTACCACGGGTCGTGGTACCTTCCCCACGATCCGTTGGTTCAATCATGGGATCATCCAGTGTAGGTTTTTCTACGATTTTAGTAAGGGCATTTTTGTTATTTTATAATTCAAAGGCACTATACTACGTTGTTTAGGGATCGTTTTGAAGGGTTTTAGTAGGAGAAGACCTATTCTAAGTGCATACTCCCCATGCATACAAGGTTGAAGGCTTGAATGAGGTGATTCAAGGCCAAAATTCAAGGTTTCCTTTAGAATCTAATCTTGGGCAATTGGAGGGTGATAAAATTCCTTATTTTTCCAGGTATGTAGGGTTTTAATGGGTGTCCTCCTCCACACCCATGCCCAATTTCTCCCTATTCAAAAGAATCTCCTATGATCAAGTGTGGTGTCTCTACCAATTGCATATTTTCTCAATCTTTATACATGGGTATGAATTGTTCATGTTCTTGTTATTGAATATGAAGCATGGGCAGATTTTTAAAGTGCTTTCAATTAAACTTAAAATTTTCTAGTTTTATGAAATTAAAGGCCCATGGGTAGGGAGTTCATAAAGAAGGGATTTTCGATGAATGTATGATGTTGATGAGTTTTTGATAATGAAAAGCATGTTCTAAAGTTACCAATGTATATAATTGAAGTTTTGATATGAATATAGTATAGTCATGCATGATGAAGCTTTGGGTAGTGCCCAGTGTTGAGTATGAATGATGCCGAATTAACTTCGTTGCTTCATTTTGGAGTGAAATCTCCCAAATTATCGTGTTTTCAAATAAATTGAATGAATCCAAGCATGACAAGGTTTTTGGGCGAGGCCCTTATATTGAGATTAATAAAGTAGTATTTTAAAGTAAGCTTTCCATATGGTTTTGGAGTAAAGTTTCCCACTATTCTTTGAGCTTGTGGTGTGTTTCATAGTAAAGCTTCTCATACGCATGAATTCATAATTGATATGTATGTCGTCATTGAGCTTCATTTCATACGATGTTGAGTTCAAGCATGATTTCATTATTGAGCTTCGTCAATAGATGATGTTGAGCTTCGTTTCCATACGATGTCGAGTTTATGCATGATTTCATGTTGAGCTTCGTCATTAGACGATGTTGAGATTCATATTTATATGATGTAGAGCATGCATATTTGGGGATAAGAGTCTAGAATCGAGCGGGCCAAGGGTCAATAATCCTATGCCCCAGAACTACGCGCCAACATAGGTTAATACTATTATATTATTGGGACCTCCTTTGTGAGCTATCCCCAGCCCGATTAGCCCTTCATCTTGATATCGATATCATGGTAGCGTCCTTAGCCCTGACAACATTTTGGACGGCTCTGCCCACTTGAGTGTAATAGTCGGAACCACGTAAGCTTTATCGTGGTATGTCGGTTAAGTGATGAGTCTCTTATTGTCTACATGATTTAGATTTGCATATTCACTACTCATGATCACCATGTATGCATGCATGTTCTAAAAGTAAGGTTTGACTCAATGTTCTGCTTTTCTATAAATGTTGCATCTCATCTTTGAGTCATTCGAATTAGTTGATGTTATAAAGTTATGCATTGTCACATCATGAAAGGGATTATGATTTCGAAGAATGCATGTGATTTCTCTCAGTTCTCTAAAATCTTATGTTATGAAATGATTTGTTTGGATGATTTTACTTATCATAGTGGTTTTTACCCACCTTGCATACTCGGTACATTCCACGTACCGACCGCATACTTTCTATGCTGTATCGTTTCATAATACAGGATCCGGATCTCAGGCTTGTCCTCATCCCTATTCCATCTCAGCTTGCACTATCAACTCATTGGTGAGTCCTCATGTTCCAAGGGCTGTTGATAGACTTTTATGTTATCTTGAGTTTCAGTATTATTCGGGTTAGTTGGGGATGTTGTTCCATCAACCCATCATATGTAGTAGAGGCTTTCAGACTAGTATGTAGTACTCAGCTCTTGTATATGTTCTGTATTCCGTGAGGTTATACTATGGTTACATTTCCGCTATGTCTTTATGATTGTCTTTCTGCTTACCTGAATGAGATTAGTTGTGTGCATGAGCCATGAGTTGACTTGGGGTCCCTTGTTCCGTGTCTACTATTTGGGCCTCCGTTCGGGTCGTGACAATACCCATGTAGAGAATTAGGAAAATCATGCATTGGGTTAAAACCCCATATATTAGACATGAAAAATTCATGATTTACAGAGGGATTGGGCATGGGTGTGAAAGGATCCACCCATTCATAATCATACATTCCTGATTATAGCTGATTCTTATACTTATTTGATTACCCAAGAAGAATTGAAGAGAATTTGAAGAAGAACAAGCTTGATCACCCCCTCTAACCTTCTATCTTTTCATGCATGAATGAGAATGACTTAAAATGAACTTAACCCTATTAAAAGACATCATTAATAACTTAAAACAGCATAGTTCAGGCCTTAGGATCTCAATAATTACGGAAAAGCCCTTATTAAATTCATAGAAAATAACTGTCAGTCAGTCCCCACGAGGGGCATGACGACTCATCACCTCTAGCCACAACTCGTGGCATCGTCCATCATGTACACTGCTTATCAAGTCATCTGGGCTCATCACGGGTGATCCAACAATTCGTTACTGGTTACACGACTCGTGGTCACCACTCATCATGTGTGCTACCTTTTTCTTTTCCTTTCTCAATCACCACTTCCCACGACTGACCTAACGAGTCATGGGGCCAGATCACGACTCGTGGTCACGTCCGTGGGAATACAAATTCCCAAATTTCAACTCACCTTTTGGGCCTCACCACGAGTCACATCACGACTCGTGGGTTGCTCTCACGGGTAAGCTCACGACCCGTTCTGTGTCCTGATGCCAATTTTAAATTTTTCTACATTTCAACTCCTAGGTCTGATCTTTGGGCTTTCGGGGTAGCAAGCGTTAGTCAAACCAAAAGACAAAACAATAAACACAAAATAACCATAGAGGGTCCTGAAAGTTGTCTTGTGGATATCACATTCTTTCACTTTTAGATGATGATACCTCGATCTGAGATTTATCTTTGAGAAACAAGTGGCATCCTAAAGCTAGTCGAATAAGTCATTGATTCTAGGAAGGGGATACCTATTCTTGATAGTGACTTTATTTAATTGCCGGTAATCAATGCACATTCTTAGAGTATCATCCTTCTTACGCATGAAGAGAACTGGAGCACCCTAAGGTGAAGTACTGGGGCGAATGGGACCCTCATATAGAAGATCCTTTAATTGCTTCTTCAACTCTTTTAACTCGGTTGAAGCCATTCTATATAGCGAAATAGAGATAGGCTGAGTATCAGGAAGAACATATATTCCAAAATCTATTTTCTTATCTAGAGGGACTCCAAGAAGATTATTTGGAAATACCTACGAAAACTCATTTATGAATGGAATTGACTAAAGGGATGGTACCTCAATATTAGAGTCTCTCACTTTTATTAAATGATAGAAACACCCCTTAGAGATTAACTTTCCGGCCTTAAGTACGAAATGAAATGACCCTTAGGCATAACGGGACTACCCTTCCAAACTAGGACTGACTCATTTCGACACCGAAACTTTACTACTCCGGTCCTACAATCAACTGTGGCATAACGGAATATAACCAATCCATTCCTAGAATGATATCAAAATCCACTATGTCTAACTCTACTAGATCAGCTGTGGTATTTTTACAATGGACTGAAACTCTACAATATCTGTAGATTCTCTAATCTAAGACTGACTCATTGACCAGAGTAGTAACACTGAAAGTCTCTAAGAGTTGTTCTAGTGAGTTCACAAACTTAACGACTACATAAGGAGTTATAAAAGATGGAGTAGCAGCTGGATCAAGTAAAGAATACATATTAATTGAGAAGACTTTTAACATACCAATGACAACATCTAGGGAGTTCTCTTGATCCTGACGACTAGACATAGCATACAGACGGTTCTAACCTCCACTTGTTCCTGAAATAGTGCTCTTTTGGGTAGCTATGCGTTTCAAGGAGTAGTCTGAGCTCTGTTACCCCCATTACCCTGACATGATGGATAATCTCTCAGGAAATTGCCCTATTGACCATATCAATAACATCCATCTCTACTCGAACAACACTCACCCAAGTAGACCTTGTCGCACTTGCCATATGGTGGATGTCGAGGGGTTCCCTGAACTGCATTACTCTGCATATGAGACCTCTTATCATTCTTATTACCTATGGATGGATCATTAGCAACTGAATGTGTAGGTCCACAGGACCTCTTCCTAAAGAAGGACCTGTTTCCATTTATGTTCCTCTATTGTGCGGTCTCATTATCTGACAGCTTAACTCTCTTGCTTTGGTGCCCCTCTTTGTCCTTCTACTTATCTTCCTTTAACTGCTGGGTATATATCATGAGTCTAGAAATATCCATATCACTTATTAGAGATCCCTTGCACTCCTTATTCACGTACTTGCCCACCTTATTCACGTACTTGCCCAATCCAAATGCAAATTTCCTCATCTAGAGAATATTTGGATAGCTAGATGAACTTAAGGCTGTACTTTTTCATGCTCATAGTGCCCTGCCTTAAGTACACAAACTCCTCTTCCTTTGCCTCTCTCAACTCCTGAGGGGGAAGAAGGGGTTCAAGAATGCTTTCTCAAAACTATCCTAAGTTGCTGGAGCTTCATTCTCACCTCATCTCTATTCCCACTGATTATACCATACGTTAGCCACATCCTTGAGCTAATAAGAAGAAAACTCAACTCCCTCTGTCTCGGTGGCATTCATTACCTTCAAAATCTTTCAAATCTCATCAATAAAGTTATGAGAGTCCTCATCAACCTTAGACCTTGTAAATACTGGAGGATTCATCCTCAAAAACTCTCTAATGCATGATGATCATCATGAGAAGTGAAATTAGCTGGTGCTGTTCTGAAAGGCTGACTGAGCAATCACCAACTGAGTGAGCATCTGAATAACCCCTCTAAACTCTGCCTCTGAAGTGCAATATGTTAGGAGGCTGAGGAAGCGATGTCTCTAGGATTCATCCACTAGTAGTTGGTGCATCCTTGGCTCCAATACTAGATCCTTGAATTGGAGTATGTGGACTATTCCGGGTCTGTATCCTAGTTTATGGAGGCATGTTAGCTGCGTTCCTCTGGCTGGCAATGCGTTTCAGAGGCATGATCTGAAACACATGAGTGCACTAGTTAGGAGAAAGTCTTATAGATTTAAACTCTATCGCACGATTTAGAGTATGAACAAAGAGAAGTATTTCGTAACACCCTATAGTCTCCCTATTATAGATGTGGTGTGCTTCACACATATAATAAGAACACTACTAGACGCGGCTTCATAGACACCCTAGGACTCTTCGAACCTTAATCTCTATTATCAAGTTTGTCACGTCCCGAGTTTAGACCCTAGACATGGCCGATGCTTAGACCACCTAGTGATCCAAGCGAACCCTTGGCTTGGCTTAGCACTAGCTCCGAATATAATAAAGCAATGCAGAAGTAATAACTATAATGGGCTAAAAAAAATAAACTAAGATTTATTAACTTCAATTGAAAAAAATGTTCTAAAGTAATATTATTGACTCAACTCTAACTCTACCTATGAAGCTTCTATAACTGAATAATAGGTAAGAGGACATAGCTCCCACGGCTACCTCAAACTCTATATAATAACATGACTCAATAAAACTGGGACTCACCTAAAGTAGGGGGCCTTACCAACAACTGAATCAATGTGAGATCCTAATAAAATGTCTGATACTGATCCTGTCTACCTAAATCTGCATCATATTAAGATGCAGCGCCAAAAGGCGTCAGTACATGGAATGTGCGGTATATAATATAGCTGAATGAGACAACAGTTAAGAAAGAGTATCTAAACTGAAAGAAGTAGACTAACTGAAATAATATGACTGAAACTGAAGCTTTAAATGATGCATTAAACACAATATGATCAATATGTAAAACAATTTATACAATAGAAATCATGTATTAAAACATTCTCTGAAAAATATAGGTACAAATGCATAACTTTAACTTGGGGAGTTTCTCACAACCGACACCATGAATGGGCACATGATGCCCAACTATCTCGCTCAAGTTGGTAGAGCCGCTCAAAGCCTTACCAGGGTAGATAATGCTAATATGTGGATCCATAACTGAAGTCCTTACCAGAGACTTATCTGAGAAGTCACTTGAATCAACGGTATGATCCTAACTTACGCCGACTACGTAATTCTGGGGCTTATGGGGTATCTGAACTCTTCACCCACACGATGCTAAATAATCCTCCCAAAACTATGCTCATATAAATATGTCTATCTGAGGCAGCTGAAAACATCTTTTATAAAACACTTTAGCTATAGATATAATAGATGTTTAAAAACCCTGTTGAGCCTTGGCTCAAAATCTCTTTACTTTATTCACGAGTCTGGGCTCAAAACTTTGCTTGAAAACTTGTGGGCTTTTATACTAAGAACCTTTGATTTTAAAAAATAAGACTTTACTTTAGCTTTTTGAAAATCATGCTAGAAATCATACTTTCTTTCTCAAAATCTCTTCATGAACACTATTCTTAAAAATCAACTCAACTTTGTGATAAATAATGCAATTAAACTCAAATTACAATGCTTTCAAAATCATGACTTTTATGCAATAGGACTCATGGGATAAGAGACATGAACCAACCATCAATCAATTAAGAATTCAAAGGATATCAACAATAGTATCAAGAGAGCAATGATCAATAATAAAGGGATACAATTCAATATGGAGAATTCAATAATGAGCAATTCAATCAATAGGAAAGAAGACAATTCAAGAATCTAGCCAAAAAACCTAGCTTTAATTTCAATGAATTCTTGCATAGATGTAGGGCAAAAGGATGAATAGAAATCCTTACTTAGATTACCCTTACATACCTAGAAGAAGAACTCTTGACTCAAGCTTGAAAATCCCTAGGTTGAATGAAGAACCCTAAAGATCTTGAAAGCTTAATGATTCTTGATCTTACGTTGTTACAAGAGGGAATGAGAGTTTGGACTAATGAAAACCTTAGATATTTCCCTAAGGAATCCCAAAATGTTCTGATTTAGGTGATAAAAATATAGAAAGTTATGAAAATTCCCTTGAAAAAACATATTAAAAATTTGAATTTTTGGTTCCACGGGTCTAACCACAGGTCGTCCTTAACTCGACGGTCTGTCAGAGGGTTTGTCCTTTTTCTAGGAAGGAGGGCTGACACCCTTCGATGGCCAGGTCAACGGTTCATTCTTCTAGACCACAGGCATTCGATTTTTCCGTCTATTGTTGCTCTACATCTGGCAAATTTCTAGGGTTTTTCCACGATCGACATGACAAACCGTCAACTGCAACGACGGTCCATGGACGAGTCCGTGGAATTCTTTGGGAAAGGTGGCCAAATCTATGAAATTTTTCCACGGTTGACAGGACGGTTTGTCCTTCCCGACAACGGTTCGTGGATCCGACCGCGGAACCCCCACATATCTGAAACCTCTTCAATTGCTAACGAAATGCTGGTTCAAAATCTGTGGTGTTACATTACCCTTTCCCATTCTCTTTAACTACAATATTTGGGTTTTTTTTCTTCTGTTTTTATATTTTTGTTCATATGAGGCAATTTTTTAGTACCCAACGATGAGTTTGATGTGTATTTGTTTATCCACTTGAAGGACAGATTCTTACTTTTGCTTACAACTGGGCTTGGCATAGTTGCTTTAGCTGATAAACTTGGATTGGTGATAAAATGTTCAGATTTGTTCTACTTCTTCAGCATACAATGCCCACATCCGTACTTTCAGGTAAGAATACTGTTTCCTGTGGTGAGAACTGAGAAGTAAAGTTCCTACCAGATTTTAGATATTTAGAGCTTTTAGCTGTGTGCGCATTTGAATGCTGAGTTTGACCATTTCTGGTCTGGTAGGTGCTGTTGCCAACCTGAGAGGAGGCAGCTTCTATCTTGTTCTGGCTTCATATCTTTGCTGTGTTCTCTATGGCTGGATGGATCACCCTGGCCTCTATCTCTTCATACTCTTTTTGAGTCAGAACCAGTGGTGTTGAGACACAAGCATAGGAAGTATCTTAATGGAGAAATTTTATTCTTTAGGAGAAATTTTATTCTTTCTTCCAAGATTGTGCCACTGTCCCAAGTTGCTGCTCTCTCCTCACCATTGTTAATAGTTAAAAGGATGTATTCCTTATGTAGGTAGACCAGGCTACAACTATAAAAGTAACTTGTGAGCCAACAGAAATATCATAGCAAGTACCGCAAAAGCTTGATTTCTAGAAAAAAGTTGCAAATAGGAAAATCTGTAGCATTTTTAACCAGTATATAATAGCTCAAAGTTAGTAGAAGCACTGGATGTGGAACCCTCAGAATTTGTCCAAATTTTGGGTGGGGAAAATATTAAAAGCAAATCAACTAGTATAGTCAACCGAGGTCACCTAAGCTGCCCTGATTTATCCAAGAGCAGAGTAAGCTTCCGCATTAACCAAGATGAGATAGTTTGGCAAAATCTAAATACAAACAGGTGCTTTCACAGAATACGACCTAAATGGTTCCTCGAATAGGTTTCTTTACTGATTTTGCGAATCTTTACCAATCTGATTATCAGAAACATGTTAAAACAGGCATATAAAAAATAAAAAAGTTAAAACAGAGACCACCATCTCCTGCCTCGGTTATTAACCTGCTGAGAGGGCAAAGATTGACTAGTCCGTCGCCCCTTTGAACAGAAAATAGGGAGACTAAGGTTCCTCTCCATCAATGGGTTTCCTAACCACAACATCAGAACAACTCCCACAACACCAACAACAGGAGCAGCAGCTGCAAGAAACCACCTTCCTCGTGCACCCTCGCTACCAGATTGTTCATTGACAGACCCATTATGGATCACTTCCCCTGATTCTGTTATACTGTGACCAAATTCATCATCTTCACCATCACTGCTATCCGAAGATCCATCTTCATTTATTTCATGCTGTGGAATTCGATGTATCACCAAATTACTACTGGCCCTCTGCTTTCTGTACTCATAATCCAGGTCATCAGTTGGAAGTTCATAGCGGCAGAGGGGGCACGAGTTTCTTGACTCTAACCAAGGCAAAATACAGGTGGGGTGATACAAGTGAGAACACGGAAGTCGGTTTACAACTGTGCCAACAAAAAGAGAATCCTTGCAGATTGCACAAGACAAACTGTCAAGCTGTTCGTGGTCTTCTTTAACAACCAATTGAGGCAGATCATTTAAAACAGAGACAGCTGCAGGTGGTGCTCCTCTTCTTAAACCATCTGTTTCAGCAAGATGCCCTAGTAACTCCTCAAAAGTTCTAGCATCAAGATAGTCACTAGCATCAGTCCGTTGTTCCAACTCCTGTGAGTTGGCTGACATGTCAGTAACATTTCTTTGACTGCCCTCCGGGATTCTGAAATGAACTGTACCCTGTAATTCAGGAGAATGGAACTGTCCATGCCAATTTCCAGTGTGACTGCTTTGATTTAGGTGTAATGACCTTTGAAGTTGAGCTCTAGCACCCACAGAGTGTACTGCACCAGTATCAACCTCCTCCCATACATTGTCATCTTCATCTTCTTCCTCATTATCAGAGTTCCAGTGATACATACCAGCATGCATTGGGTCAATATCAGTATCAGTTTCGAAGTCGCTTCCTTCATCTGAGTCAGAAGAATGATCATTATCAAGGTAACTATTACCATCAACAGAAGCATCAGAATTCCCTCCATAAGCACTATAAGAAATGGACTCAATTTCACTATTAAAGTTCCTATATCCGCTGAAGGTGACGTTTGATTCAGTTTCCCCAAAGAGAGAATCAACACCATCACTTTCAGTGTCAGAATGAACCCTCCTCCACCTCCTAGACCCACTTGGAGTGGTCCGGGAACTGGTGCGCTGCACTGACCTTAACCCAACATCTCCTTCTATTGATCGATTATCATGCTCTAGACCATTGGCTGGGTTCTGCCTTGCCAGATTAATCATTTGTGAGAAGTGTTGAGAAAAGTGAGTCTCAATTGACTCAGAGCTGCCATACAACCTTCTTCTCGACACAGGTGTCCCCCTTTGATAATCTCGCATAGGTGTCCCAAGATCCTCCAGGAGTAAGAATTTACAATCACCACATATATTTATAGCTTCAAGCTCACCAGCCTCATTATCTGATATCAACAATCTATGACATAAAGCACATGAAGGAGAAGGTCCAGTTTGGCCAACAGCAAAAATGCTACCCAAGTGGCCAAGCATAGAAGAATCAGACAATTCTGGTGAAACAGAATCTGAGTTTGCATCCATCTGCATACAAATAGAGTGTGTGAGATGAAATCAAAGAAATAGATGAATATTCAGCACCTGAAACATGCACAAAAGAATTGCTTCAGATAAAGGAAAAAACAGAAAGAACAAATGCGAAGAGGAGTCACATGAGGATGAGTTAGACATGATAAAGTATATTGTGCTGATTGAGTAATAAATTCGAAAATACAAAACAGCATGTACATGGTTCAACAACAATGAGGAACTTGGCTGGCTAATATACAATCCTATTCTTTACCGAGCTAAAATGACATCTCATCAGTGCTCAAAATATAGAAGAGATATATGTATAATGTATTTGCATGTTTGTGGATGATCCATGGAGATTTGATGGCTACTCGAATTAACTCTAGAATGAACTTAAGACAAAATTTTACAACTAAAGAACAACAACCAACATTTGTTCGAATTGAAAAGGCCAAAGATGCATCAACCACATCAGTTTGGTGGATCATGATCAATTACACAATCTGAGTGTTTTGGGAAATTGAAAGTTGAAGGTGGAGGCTACCATCTCTTTCCACCGATGTTGCATAAACTCTTCAATAATGTTGATGGATGTGTGTTGGATCCACCAAACAAAGTACAATTTTGGAGGATCCAAGAGGGTGCAGCAACATATTTGGAGAGTCCGAACAACATAGATTGTCACTGAAATGTCGCATAGGTTTTTCTTTCCAATGGCTGAATAGATGCTAAATTTGAGTACCTTTCCATCGCGATTCAGTGGTTTTCACTCAGTTTAACTGGTTTTGAAAGAGGCTAGCTTTTTCTTAAAGCAGATATCCTTCTTCCTCTAAATGATTTCTCCTTCTTGAAGTACCCTTCAGTCTTTGGAATACAAAAAGCATTTGTTTAATTAAATATAGTGTCGCCTTATGCAGACGCAATCAAGTTCTTTCTGATGTCGTTCTTCTTCTATGATGTCCTATATGATAATAATTCCCAATTTACTTGAACTTCCAAGTTCTGCTCGTATATGACTATGTAATAACCCAGTTCAAGATTATTAAGATACAACCCTTATCTATCACATCCATCATTGGAAGGGAAGTTGTTTCAGCTTGCAATCTTCTTTAACAAGCACATGGATTGTTTATTAATAGATAACCATTCACCATGGAAACATTAATCACGAACAAGTGTTTTGGAAGATGTCCAGCCCTCCAAAAGATCATGAAGACATTCTTCTGGATAGCTGCTTCACAGATGAAGGATCATCCGAATTAACCTCAGTTGGTGCTCATTCCAGTTCCCTCATTTCTAACAATATTTACCATGAAAGTTCCAATACAATGGCAAAGTGATTCAAGTTGATTCATTTCTAACCATTGATTAAACTGCCATAGTTGTTCATATTTTGTAAAATCTCACTAATCCTCTCATCTAAATCTTGACATACAGGAGAGCATCATGGCCTAAATAAAGTTTTATAAAACGATGGAAGAAAAAAGAGAGCAAGAGCAGAATCAAAGCTGTTTATAATTCCGAATTACATTAAGCATCAATTTCAACATTTAATCAAGGAGGAGCCAAAATTATTTTTGCAGAAAGAAAAAAGAAAATCATTAGAGTATGAATCAACAGAAAGCAGATTTGACATAGGAAAATACAGACCAGCAAGTTTACGGATGCTGGCTACCGATCGTCAAAGCTGTCAATAGACGCAGTGATCTCCTAAATCACGCTCAAAATAACTGAGAAAAAGAAAAAGAGAAAGTAACTTTGGGAACAACATCAGATTATTAAGTAGTAAAAAAATGGAAATTAGAGGAGAAATTAGGGCTTACCCAGAAGAAAAGCAGAGATGGAAAATGAAGCTGGAGAAATGGCAAAGCAGCAGTCACAGAGGGCTTTTCCCCCACCCACCAAATACTAATTAAGACAACATATTCCTAGTTTTTGGTTTTTTGGGAAGAAAGAAGATAAAGAAGCTTTTTGTCCTTTGTGTGTCCCACCACCCAATACACACCACGATTTGTTACCTATTGGGCCTATGTAAATATCTAATAATACAAGAAAAACTATCAACCAAAAAAATAAAACTGCATGCACCATTGCTCAATATTCTGTTATCTACGTCCATGTTCATGTAACATAAAACCATGACTTTTTTTTTAAAAAAGTTTCATTCTTTAATTTCGTTCTTCTTTTTAGTATAGACAAATTCACTTGAAGCCATACTATTTTCTTTCAATTATTGTTCTTGATTTGCATATATATTATGCATCTGTTTAGCGGTAGAGTTAAAATTTTCATTAAGAGATATCAAAATATAAAGAAGTATGCTTATGAAAAATCAATATCAATATGCATATATATAAAGGAGACTTAGAGATATGTAGCATGCCTCTAAGGCCTTCATTTTCATTTTTCTTTTTTTTGTAATTCTTTTGATTATTTTTTTATTTTTAAAATTATTTTATTAACTCATTTATTTAATTATTGTTGTCATTTAATGTTATCACAATTTATAGAAAGTGTTACATATAACATATTTAAC
>JACEIK010003414.1:56521-85158 GCA_018107945.1 Datura stramonium | reverse complement strand
TTTTGTAAAAGAAATTAAGTTAGAATCCGCCCAAGCTTGATAAATCATCAATATCAACTCAATTAATCATACCCATGAGTAGAAATGTAAGAATCATGCAATTGAATGTAAATCCATACTTGATCATCACAAACTAATTACAAATTGATAGGGAATAGGCATGGGTGTGGAAGAAAGCACCCACTCATAGCCTTACATACCTGGGAATGAAGAATTCTAACTCTTCCTAATTGCCCAGCTGAGATTTCCCTTGAAAACCTTGAAATTCTCCTCACTTTCTTCACTTCAAGCCCTCACCCTTGCATGCATGAAGAAAATGTCCTAGATGGGTCTTTCTCAGCTTAAAACCCTCTATTACGAGCTTAAAACGACGTAGTATAGGCCCTTAGAACTTAGGAATTACGAAAAAACCCTTACTGAAATAGCTGAAAATAACTGTCACGGGGTCCTAATGGACGACCTGACGACTCGTTACTAGGGCACACGATCCATTGGTTCACCCGTCAAGTACACTGCCTAATCATTCATGAAAACTCAACTGGCTTGGTGATGGCCCTCTTGACGAGTCGTTAGGCCTGACGATGACTCATTAGGTACCGCCCGTCAGGTACACTGGATAAGCTTTACCATCTTTCCCTAGGACCTCCCCACGACTGAGACTCGTGGTGACTGACAACGAGTCATTACATCAACCGTGAGGACCTCGAGTCCTTCATCATCTCAGGTCTTCCCCACGAGTCACTTGATGACTCATTTGGCCTCGCCACGAGTCGTTAGGTGACCCGTTCTGCAACTGCTGCAGCATTTTCCAGTTTTCTCCTGATTCACTTCCGGACCTGATCCTTGGATTCCCGAGTTATAACAAATACAAATCGAAAACTACAAAATTCAACTACTGCTATGTACTTCAAAAAAACCAATGATGTTCCATGCAAGGAAGCACTGTTGCCACATTTGCTAATCTTAGTCATGTTGGTCCAATCACTCGATGCCAGTTCAAGACGTGCTTTTGATGGATCTGAATACTTTTCCTCTTTAGAGATGATGAAGAAGGGGAAATTTCATGTGATGGCAGTAACTGCAATCCATGGGGGCAACCTTGCACCAGTATTATTGGATGAACTTTCTCAAACTGGCATCAATCTTGGAGAATATGAGGATTCAACAGACTCCAAAATTTCAACGAAGGTCAACGCTTTGATGGCCGATGCGACTGATATGGACGAGAAGTTCGCAATGATGGAACAAACCATTGAAGCCTTGAAAAATTATTTTATGACAAAAATCTCCAAATTGCTCAACTTATGAACAAATTGGGGCCTTAAAGCCTGGAGAGTCGAGTCATATCCCCAACTGTTCGGTTGAATTCACGCCATGAAACAAGGACATTGAGGAACCACCTGCTAAGTCCAAATTCCAAAAGGAAAAATAATCTACTTTGGTTGTAGCTTTATCTATCCAACAGTTGCAAGAAATGATAATAAAAATTATCAGGACTCAATATGGTGGAGCACCAAAAAGTTCATTCTACTACTCCAAGCCTTATGCTAAATGGATTGATTGTCTAATCATGCCGGTGAACTACCGACCACCAAAGCTGCAATAATTTGATGGCAAAGGAAATTCAAGGCAACACATTGCTCACTTTGTTGAAACTTGTAACAACGCTGGAACATAAGGTGATCTATTAGTGAAATAGTTTGTTCTTTCGCTAAAAGTGAATTCATTCAATTGGTATATTGACTTGGACCCCGAGTCTATTGATAGTTGGGATCAACTCGAGAAGGAATTTCTAAATCGCTTTTACAGTACTCGTCGAACCGTAAGCATGATAGAATTGACCGATACTAGGCAGAGAAAGAACGAATCTGTGATGGATTACATCATTCGTTGGAGGGCACTATGTTTGGAATGTAAAGATCGTCTTTCTGAGATATATACTGTGGAGATGTATATTCAAGGAATGCATTGGGGCCTTCTGTAAATCCTACAAGGAATCAAACCGCGAACTTTTGAAGAACTTGCAACACGAGCACATGAAATGAAATTGAGCATAGCAAGTCATGAAAAAACATCTCCTTTTGTTGAGCTGGCAAAAGAGAAGAAGGATTTCAAGAAAGCTACCTCAAGGATCCAAGCTAAAGAGTCTATGGCGGTAAAAGCGACTTTAGTAAAAATGACAACCAAGCAAAAACTAAAAGAGGAGGAAGCTCCAAGTCAATATTCAAAGGAGTAGAAACGTCGTCCATCCTTGAAGGAGTTAGAGGCAAAGGTTTACCCATTTACAGATTCATACGTGCCTACGATCCTTGATGAATTAATAGCCAATAAATTCATTGATCTTCCAGAATCAAAGAGGCTCGAGGAAATTAATAAAGTTGGTGATCCCAGATACTGCAAGTTTCATCGCGTTACTGGACACCCAACAGAAAAGTGTTTTGTCTTAAAGAAGAAAATCATGAGGTTAGTAAGTGAAGGGAAAAAATCATTGACATGGATGAAATAGTGGAAGCAAATCATGCTAGCATTGTACCCAAGAAAAACAGGTGCTCAAAGTCACAAACTATGCCAAGAACTATCTTCTTGCAATTCGGGAGTCTCAACCCAATTGAAGTTAATTTTCCAAGAGAAACTCTTGAAGGTTCATAGAGATAGACAACAACCTCAAAGGAAGTGAAGATGACAATTGTACTCTAGTTACTCATAGAAAACGAAGACATCAAGCAGTTCAAAGGATACGACTTCCTAAGCCAAGATCGATGAAGAGGGACATGGATAAACTGCAACCATCAAGAATCTCCAAATCTTGTGCTAGAAAGAAGATTAATGATTCTTTGTTGCAGAGAACTCAAAATCCTATCACCTTTCATGAATTCTTTCCTGGAAACTTTCTTCAAGACAGTCAAATTGGTGAAACAATGTAGTTTCTAGCACAAAAGGGACAACGGAAGGCAAAGATGAGCATAATCCAGCAATAGCCCAAAAGCATCATACTAATGAAAAAGTCACCCCATGTTTTGCTGCAATTGCCTTCACAGATGACTTGTTATTAGGGTCTAAGCCATATAACAGACCTCTATTCATTTTAGGTTCTAATTGAGAACAATACCTCAATCGCATACTAATTGACGATGGTTTGACTGTCAACATCATGCCAAAAATGGCGTTAAAGAGACTTGAAATCTCCACTAACAAATTATCCAAAAGCAACATGACAATACAAGGTTTCAATCAAGGAGGACAAAGAGCTATAGGTATGATTCGCGTTGGGTTGTTCATTGGTGACATGATATCAAACACTTTGATTCATTTTATTGATATCAAAACATCATACAACTTGTTGCTTGGACGACCTTAGAACTATGAAAATAGAGTGGTGCCATCTACTTTGTATCAATGCATAAAGTATGTGAAAGATGGTGAGGTAGTAAAATTGATTCAGACGTCAATCCTTTCTATGAGACGGAGTCATACCTTGCAGATGCAAAATTCTACTTAGATTTTTATAAATCAAATATGGAGAAATCTGCAGCAGTTGACCCAACTAACATCGATTCAAAAGAAGAGAATGAAGTTCCATGGGCCGCTGTCAAGATGTATAACAAAAGAACCAAAGAAGTCTCAATTAAGGATTCCTCATGTGAAGGAGACATACAAATAAAGATTGCTAAGGAACATCCAGTTTTTCACTATACTCCATGTGAGCACCGAAGAAAGGGACAACCCCTGCTAGAGGAATGTACCCATCAACTTCATATTCCAAAGAAAGAAATGAGTGATAATGCATTCCAAGATTTGAATGAGAATATGAATATTCCAGTTGCAGAAGTCCCATCTATCACCTTTGAGCCTACTAGAGGCAATACCCCAGTCGATAAGATAAAAGGGCACTTTGATAAGAAGGTCTTCCGCACTGCTTGAAAAATCAGGTTATGACTTCTCTGATCTGACTGACTAGGAGAACTCAAAAATGAAGTCATTGGGGAAAAGATACATGGGCTTACAGAGTTTCAAATGAAGTTGAGAAGGCAAGGACATTATGTCGCCACTCCTAAGTTTGGGATTGGATTCAGCTTGGCGGAGCCTCTGTGAATTTTATCTAAGAAGAGTAAGAAAATAACTTCCTCACATCACACCTCACTAGAAAAAACAAAGGAGGTTGAGGACAAGAAAAAAAAACAACGGACTTCAGTGTTTGATAGGATAGGAAAATAAACACATTGAGCCTCTGCATTTTAAAGATTAGGCTACAAAGACGAAAATGAAGCCTCTGAACAGATGAGAGGAAAGGTAATAATTACCTCGAAAACCTCTGTCTTTCATTTCCTGGGAACCACAAGGAAGTCATGGTCAGGAAAGATATTATTGGAGCATGAAAAATAATGTTCTTGTAAAGAGATGAATGAAAAAGAGATTCGTAGTATTTTCTCATCACGTATGAAGAGAAAGGTTGTTTTATCAATCACCACAGAGGGTTAGCTGAAAGTGAAGAGAAGTACCATTATCTTCACTAACCGGTTTCGTGGAGAGCAAGAAGACGACCTTGGAAGGAAATCAAAGGGAAGATTCAAACTTTGTGCAAACATCCTATCACATAACAACAGAAGACAGTCCATGTCTAGACGATATGGATGATGATGTTCTAGAGGTTCCTCCTCGACTAGAAGATGGTGTCCAATCAACTGTAGATGAACTCAAGGAACTAAATCTAGACACTCCGGAAGACCCGCGCCCAATCTTCATTAGTGTGCTTCTTACACCTTAAGAAGAGAGGGAATACTTCAAGTTATTGATTGAGTATAAGGACATCTTCACTTGTTCGTATAAAGAAATGCATGGCCTTAGCCCTAGGGTAGCTATGCAACATTTAGGAATCAAAAGTTGAGCACGCCCTATAAAGTAGTCACAACCCATGTTTCTCCCTGAGTTGGTAACACAAATTAAAGTAGAAGTCAACAAGCTCATCGAAGCCCTATTTATTCGAGAAGTGAAGTACCTATGGACCTCGAACATTGTACTTGTCAAGAAGAAAAATTATCAAATACGTGTCTGTGTTGATTTTCCATACTTGAACAAGGCCTTTCCAAAAGATGATTTCCCGCTACCAATCATTGAACTCATGGTTGACGCTACAACTAGGCCATAAAGCTATGTCATTTATGGATGGATCTTCTGGATATAATCAAATCAGGATGTCTCCAAAAGATGAAGAGTGCACCACCTTTCGAACTCTAAAAGGAATATATTGTTACAAGGTGATGCCTTTTGGTCTAAGAAATATCGTTTTCACCTACCAATGAGCAATGCAAAATATTTTTCATGACATGATTCATAGAAGGGTGGAATGTTACATCGATGACTTGGTGGTGAAAATGAAGCATATACAAAACCATCTTGAAGACCTTCGAATTGTTTTAGAACAATTAAGGATATTTGACTTGAGGATGAATCCACTCAAATGCGCATTTGGATTTACCTCACGAAATTTTCTTGGATTCATCGTGCATCACCGTGGAATTGAAGTTGATCCTGCAAAGATTGATGCCATTCAGAAAATGTCTGAGGCGAAGGACTTGAGAGAGCTACACAGTCTACAAGGAAATTTAGCATTCATTTGGAGGTTCATCTCTAACCTGGCGGTATGATGTCAACCCTTCAACCATCTAATGAAGAAGGATGTTTGTCTTCACTAGGATAAGTCATGCCAAAATGCTTTTGAATGCATCAAAAAGTACTTGTTGATCCCTTTGTGTTAGGGGCACCGATACATGGGAAGCCATTGATACTCTATATTGCCTCACAAGAGCGATCACTTGGGGCACTACTGGCTCAAGAGAATGAAGCAAAAAAGGAATAGGCGTTGTATTAGCTAAGTCAAACTTTAGTAGGAGCTGAGTTGAACTACACCCCATTGAGAAAATGTACTTAGCATTGCTTTTTTCAATAAAGAAACTAAGACACTATTTTGAAGCATATACCATCAAGTTAATTGCTCGAGTTGATCTTGTAAAGTTTGTAATGACTCAACCAGTTCTCTCTGGACGTCTAGCAAGATAGTCTATATTGTTTAATCAATATGACATTGTATACACACCTCAAAAGGCTATCAAAGGAACAGCACTCGCCAATCTCCTTGTCGATCACCCTCTTCCAACAGAGTAGGAGGTTTCAGATGAGTTTCTAAATGAAGATGCATTATTCATTGAAAGATTGCTAGGGTGAACAATGTTCTTTGATGGAGCTGCACGTCATGATGGTGCAGGGGTAGGTGTTGTGTTGATATCTCCAGAAAGACTGATTTTGTGATTTTCCTTTGTTTTGGGTGAAACATGTTCCAACAATACCACAGAGTATCAAGCTTTAATAATTGGCCTTGAAATAACATTAGGTATGAATATTCTACAGTTGGATAATTATGGTGACTCCAAGTTGATCATCAATCACTCCTGGGGAGTTATGAGGTGAATAAGAAATACCTTTCATCGTATCACCAATATGCTGCTTGTTTGCTTGAAAGGTTCGATCAAGTAATCTTAAACCACGCTCCTAGAAAAGTAAACCACATGGCTGATGCTTTGGCTAACTTGGCCACAACAATTACACTTGGAGAAAATGAGTCCACCAAGGTGTGTGTATGTCATTGATAGGTTATTCCTGGACATCTAGATCTCCAAATCAATGAAATTCATCACACATATATTTGAGTAATTGAAGAAGAAGACTGGAGGTAGCCACTAATGAATACCTCGAACATGGAAGGCTGACCGAGGATCCACGAAAAAGAGAAGACATAAAGAGAAGGGCACTGCAATTCATCTTTTACGAGGGAATATTGTTTCGTCGCTCTTACGAAGGACTATTCCTACGGTGTATTGACAAAGGAAAAGCTCAACAAACAATGGAGGAAGCATATTCTGGAAGTTGTGGAGCGCACCAATCAGGGCCCAAACTTTGTTTTCGCATCAAAAGGATGGAATTCTACTGGCCAACCATGGTGATGGACTGTCTAGAACATGCCAAAAGGTGTCAAGCATGTCAATTCCATGCTAATTATATCCACCAACCTCCAGAGCCTCTTTATCCAATCATAGCTTCATGGCCTTTTGACACGTGGGTACTTGTTGTTGGACCTCTTCCAAAGTCATCAAAAGCACAAATGTACATCCTGGCTGCTACTAACTACTTTTCAAGATGGGCTGGAGTTGTGCCATTAGGAGAAGTGAAGAAGGACAATGTTGTTGAGTTTATCAAGTCGAATACAATTTTTAGGTATGGCATACCGAGATACATAATTACTGATAATGGAACACCTTTCGGCAATAAGCTCATGAGGAGTTTGTACGAGAAGTTTAGTTTTAAGCAGCATAAGTCTTTGATATACAATGCACCTGTCAATGGTCTTACTGAAGCTTTTAACAAGACACTTGGTAACCTATTGAAGAAAGTCATTGCGAAGAATAAAAGAGACTGGCATGAGAAAATTGGTAAAGCTTTGTAGGCATATTGGACAACCTTCAGCATGGCTATACAGGTGACTCCATACTCCTTAGTATAAGGCGTAGAAGCAGTCCTTCCACTGGAGAAACAAATTCCATCATTGCGAATTGCAATCAAAGAAGGACTTACAGTTGAAATCAATGCTCAACTATGTCTGGCAGAATTAGAGGCATTGGATGAGAAAAGACTAGAAGCACAACAAAAGTTGGAGTGCTATCAAGCTCGACTAGCTAGAGCTTTTAACAAGAAAGTGCCGTTGTAGTTGTTTCAAGTGGGAGACTTAGTCTTAGCTGTTATATGACCCATAATCCTCAACAAGTGTATTGTCAACAAGTTCACACCAAAATGGGACGGGTCGTATGTTGTGAAAGAAGCATATTCGAATGGAGCCTACAAAATTATTGACTAAGAAGGTTTAAGAGTTGGTCCAATCAACAGAAAATTTCTGAAGCAGTATTTTCCATGAAAGTTGCCTACGCTCCTTGATTCATGAGCATAAACTGAATGTTACTCCTGACCCCTATGAGTTTAAAATGTATATGGCGCAACCAAAAATAAAATAAAATCTTCTAGGTTAAAAACCTCGAAAGAGGCAGCCTAGGTTAAAAAAATCTCATTTTTTCTGAACTACGTTATGACTTGATCCTTGTTACCGAGATACGTAGGCAGCTTAGAGTATTATTCTAAGTTCAGTCACATGAAAAAAAAGGGTACATCAGTACTTAATCATCACAGTACTTCTTTTCAAGTGGCAAATACAACTTTGCAACTTAGTAGATTCTACATCAAGTTATGAGTTTTCTACCACAGGTGCACGAGGCTAAAAAAATCAATTAAGGGTGAATTTGAGCCAACTTTGAAAAATATCGGTACAAATCTAGAAAGCTTTTAACTGTAATTATTATGTAGATTGTAGTTTTGAGAAATATATTTTCAGCAAAAGAAGCGGCTAGTGATTTAGATGCTTCTACACCGAGTTATGAATTTTCTAACACAGGCGCGCAAAGCTGAAAAAGAAAATCGAGCAAGCAGAATTTGAGCTAACTTTGAAGAAATATATGTATAAATTCAGAAAGTTTTTGAATGTGATTTTTATAAATTTTATATTTCTGATAGTTATATTGTCAACAAAAGAAGTGGCTCATAATTTAGATGCTTCTACATCGAGTTATGAATTTTCTAACATAGGCGCGCAAAGCTGAAAAAAAACAAACAAGGCAGAATTTGAGCTAATTTTGAAGAAATATCTGATACAAATTCAGGATGCTTTTGACTATAATTTTTATATAAATTGTAGTTCTGAAATTTATCTTTTAAATGAAAGAAGCGGCTTATGATTTAGATGTTTCTACATCAAGTTATGAATTTTTTTAACACAGGCGCGCAAAGCTGAAAAAACTAAGCAAGGCAGAATTTGAGCTAATCTTAAAAAAATGTCTGTACAAATTCAGAAAGCTTTTGACTGTGATTTTTATATGGATTGTAGTTCTGAATGGTACTTTTTCAATGAAAGAAACGGCTCATGATTTAGAAGCTTTTACACGGAGTTATGAATTTTTTTAACACAGGCACACAAAGCTGAAAAAATCGAGCAAGGCAGAATTTGAGCTAATTTTGAAGAAATATCTGTATAAATTCACAAAGCTTTTGACAGTAATTTTTATATAATAGTTCTAAAAGTTATATTTTCAATAAAAAAAGAGGCTCAATGATTTAGATAATTTTACACCGAGTTATGAATTTTCTAACACAGGCGTGTGAAGCTGAAAAATCAAGCAACACAAAATTTGAGCTAATTTTGAAGAAACATCTGTATAAATCCAGGAAGTTTTGGACTGTAATTTATATATATATATTGTAGTTCTAAATGTTATCTTTGTAATGAAAAAAAAGGCTTGTGTATAGACGTTTCTATACCAAGTTTCGAATTTTTTACCACTAGCGCGTAAAGCTGCAAAGCAAGCATAACAAATTTCAAAATCAACTTTAGAAATTAGTTATGATCAATCCGGAAGGAATTTTGAACAGAAATTTTGATATATTACAAACCATGAAGTTTGAATTTTTCTTGTTTAGGGATTGAGGAATCTGCAACTTTCACTCCGAGAACTCGAATTATGAATACTATAAGCTTGCAAAGCTGAAAACTAATGTCGTACAAAAAGAATAATAATTTGCACAAGAGGTTGTAAATTATATTTGGTGTTCTTACATATAAATGCTCAACAAGGACTAAAAATTATTTATATAATGGGGGCAGATTCAACAAGGAAAAGAAAAAGAAAAAGAAAAGAGAGAAGATATTTAAATTTTAAGGCGAGACGATTCATATTGAAATATAACCTTATTGTTCCAAGAAAGAAATGTCACTACATCATAGTAATAAAAAGGAGAAATCTTAAGTAAGAATCTAAACTACGGAAAAGTTTTGGCGCCTAAGATTTGTTAGTGACTCATCTCAACCGCCTCTTCCAATTTGAAAATTTTCTTAACTTCATCTTCAGATAGTGGATGGTTCTCTTCAATAGCATGAATCTTGCTTTCAAAGCCAATGATTTTCTCTTGACCTTTAGATAACTGCTTTCTTTGTTCATCTATACGTGCCAAGGTCTTCTTCCTCTTCGCAGACAAGGTCTTCAACTCTTTGTCAATTTTCGCAAGTGTCGCTTGAAGATCTTTCATAATCCCATTAGCCTTTTTGCTTTCCTATTTTGCATCAATAAGGTATTGTCGGGTATCGAAAAGTGATTTTTGATGGCACTCTCTAGTCATTCTTTGGGATGAGGATGATTTTGTTGCATTATACTCTTCGAATGTCTCAAGAAAAACATTAACCGGGTCCTCCAAAGCATAAGTATCAAATGCATCAGTCCCTTTGGTCTCTTTTAGAATCAAAATAACACCCTCTTTCGACTTTGAAAAATTATCCGAATCAACAACAGAGAATCTTTTCACCCAGTCACATAATGCACCCGACATCTTGGAAACATAAGACATCTTAAAAGAAGAGATCATCTCTTGTGGTTCAAAGTTAGAGGCAGCGAGTGGTGACAAAAATGAAGGAGGTAAAAAAGCTTTAGAAGACTTAATATGAGGAACTACAACTTTAGCTTTATTTACTAAAGATGTTGGATGAGAAGGAGGAGAAGAAGATATTTAAGGGAACTTGGGCTTGTAGCACCATCCTCATAAAAATGTCATTAAACATGTCAGTAGATGTGCCATTGAACTCAACTTAAAAAGAAGGGAGTAAAGTTAACAAAGTGTAAATATTATATATAGTGAAGGCCATAAAAATAGAAGAAGAAAAGTAACTTTTTATTTGTTCGGCAAGATTAGGCAATGACATAGTGGAGCTAGGATCACCAATAAAAAATATTTCACTTCTTATGGTAATGGTGCCCAAGTCAGTGAATTCACTACTTTAATCTTTTACCTTCTTCTTTTTGCGCTTCCGGTGGTGATCTTGATCTGCATCACCTTCCGTCGAGCTTATGGCTCCACTGCCATCTAGAACTTCGTCAACTGAGAGGGGAATTAGAGTCTCATCCTTACAAAGCACTTCGGTTGATATTTGTCCATTGTCTTCTAAAACAAAGTAGGAGGAATATTATCTCTTGCAAGTGTTGTCCAAAACCATAGAAGGAGTAATACTCGATTTTGATGTCGATGAAAGAGGCTTAGCTCCATTTATGGTTCGCATTGGCATACCCTTTGAATTTAAAGACTTAGATGACGACTGGCTTGCCTTTGACTTGACAACAAAAAGAAGACTTATTTCGATCCTGCGATTGAGAGTGGTGAACTTTGGAGGGTGCATGGATGTCATCACGCTTCAAGCATTTTTAGATAATTTTATTCTGCCTAGTAAGGTTTACTCAATCAGTTTACTACCAATTTGCATATCGACGCATCATTAAAGACCTATCAGGGCGTGATGGTATGAAAACCATTAAAAAACTACTGAGACGGGTGCAAGAATCCCAAAATTGTACCAACTCTTGTAGTGTGCCATCGTATGGTTGTTCGATGAGGTCACTAGGGAGATCTTGACTGAAACCAAACTGGTGACTAAATCTACGGGGACGGTAAGGCTCAACAACAAGTTGTTCATCACTTCATATTGTGATATAACTCGAACAGAGGCTAATGAATTAATCATTTCAAGAGCTAGACAATTCACCGTTATCCATGACCGACAACTGTTTACACTGTATCAAGGCCAGGTGGTGAAGATTGCAAATGTCCACATCTTAAAATAGTCGTCGTGCACCTGGAAGGTCGAAATACTTAGTCATCCTCTCTCCAGTAATCTTACACATGTGAGCACCATTATAATGATGGTTAGCTTGATAACAAGTGTCAAAATAACCACCAATCCATCCATAGAGATACTAGATGGGAAAAATTATGTTACTCGCGCCTAAATTTGAAGAAGTTGAGATCTCTTTCAGAACTCTGTAGATACTTGCCAAGACTGGATCACTAATGAAAATTTCTCCCCCTGAGCCATCAAACTTGAAACCTTGAAGACACTGGGATGGATGTTTTCAAGCTTCTCGGCTGGAAAAATAAATTTATAAAACCAGCATGCAAGAAAGGCAGCCAATTTCATCTCTTCTCTAAGAAAATCTTCCACGCCTAACTCGACGAAAGGAGCATTCTCTTCCTCAGCTCGTGGTAAAAATGACATGTTGATATGACCACTAAAATTATGACTTGATCTTGGTTTAGCCCATTGTTTAGACACCCGTGCTGGAGGCTCTTTATACCTTTCTGGTCCTTTGAACTAGAAACTCACCCAATCACGGATGGAAACCTCCTGAGATGCACCCTTTGAAAGCCGATAAAATACTGAAATAAGTAAACACAAGTTTTAGGCAAAAATAGTTTCCCATGTTGATCTTCTTGTATCAATTCTTGGGCCGAAGGAACAACTCATCGTAGAAAGCTCCATGAATAGGAAGGCCTCAAATCATACGCATATCCCACAGTGAAATAGAGAGCTCACCAATTCCAACACATATTGTGTTAGTCGTTGAATGCCAAAGTTCACAAAAAGCTCGCAACATGTTCTTGTTGATGTCGTATGTGAATAAATAGGAGAAAATAACGTCATATACCTTGACACGTTCTAACACCTCCTTGTTGCGGCTGAGAACATCCTCTACCCATTCCCGATAGTAAGTCGTATATCGAAATTCACTGAAGCCA
This sequence comes from Datura stramonium, assembly GCA_018107945.1. Taxonomy (NCBI): domain Eukaryota; kingdom Viridiplantae; phylum Streptophyta; class Magnoliopsida; order Solanales; family Solanaceae; genus Datura; species Datura stramonium. The sequence continues at coordinate 72,447 of JACEIK010003414.1, read as the reverse complement.
AATTGAGAATAGCTCCAGGTGGCCAAACCTTCCTTTGAAACTTTAGGACAAGTAGTGGCAGCCTCCTCATTATGGGTAGATGATTTCAGTATAAAGGCAGTCATGTTGAGGACCTTGTTTGAGTCGAGAATATCAATCTTCTCCTTTGCCAACCATTTGATTAGATGAAGAGCTTCAACAGTTGGTTCTCTGTCAAGTGGAAAAACGTCAATCACTGAAAGATGGACCTCCAAGGAAAGGATTCTAGTGTGAGGATCTCGCTTGTCACTCACTATCTTGAGTTGGGGATGTGGTTTCTTGCTATCACAGAAGTTCATCTCGTTGGTGGGAACTGAAATATCTCCTGTGTTTGCAAGCCTACCAAAGTGATTAAAGAAGAAGATAGGATTCATGAAATCGTGGAAAGTTGAAATAAAATAACATATCACAATTTATAAGGTAAAATTAAAAAAATCACCTGAGCAAATCTAGAAGATACCTAATCATGATTTTCACATACAATGTAGTTAGTTCTTTGAGACTACTTTCCAACGCCATAGATTGTTCGTGATTCTGATATTCCTACATCAAGATACAATTTATTTAGTGAGCACGCACGAATTTGAAGCAACAACTTATCGGAATTCATAAGTTGAATTTTGAAAAATCATCTAGAAAAATCTAGAAGCTATTAGACTATGATTTTCATATATAACATAGGTTCTTTGAGACTACTTTCCAGTTCCATAAGCCGTTTATGATTCTGATGTTCGTACATCAAGATATAATTTATATGGTAAGCATGCGCGAATCTAAAGCAATAGCTCATCAAAATTTATAAGTTGAATTTGAAAAATGACCTAGAAAAATTTAGAAGCTATCGGACTGTCATTTTCACGTACAATGTAGCTCTTTGAGACTATTTTTTAGCACCACAATCCATTCATAATTTTTATATTCCTACAGCAAGATACTTTTTTTTTATGAGCACGTGCGAATCTCAAGCAATAGCTTATTGAAATTTATAAGATGAATTTCGAAACATCACTGAAAAAAGTCTAGAAGCTATCAGACTGTGATTTTCACGTACAACATAACTCTTCGAGACTACTTTCCAGTGCCACAAGTCATTTATGATTCTGATATTCTTATATCAAGATACAATTTATTTGGTGAGCACGCGTGAATCTAAAGCAATAGCTTATCGGAATTCATAAGCTGAACTTTGGAAAATTACCTGAGAAAATCTAGAGGTTGTGGGACTGTGATCTTCACATATAATGTAGTCCTTTGAGATTACTTTGCAGTGCCACAAATCATTCATTATTTAGGTGCTCCACAATACATTACAAATTTCTCCTGCAGGTGCTCTAAGCTGTCAAAAAAGAAAATCTGTCTAAAAAAAGAAGAAGAAGAAAAAGAAGAAGAGGGAAAGCGCAAGATTGTTGCGAACTAGAGAAAGCAAAAGCGCAAAGGAGAATCTAACTGAGCTACTGCAATGTGAAGTTCTTCGGGTGATCCTCTTTTTTTATAAGCATCGTCTAACAAGGAATTTGTATTTTGGTAGGAGAAGAATCAAGAGTTTCTTATAAAATAGAATTCTCCTCCTAAGAATTCGAATTACAATCGAACAAAGATTTCATACTAGGATAAGACTGGGAGACGAAAAAAAAGAAAAATCCGGAGATTATTCTTTTGGGTACTTCAAAACTCATCTCTACAGTTGATCAATTTTCAACTCAATAAATTATGAAGGTGCATTTGTAAACACATAAAGTTTATTGAATTAAATTCATAACAAATTTGAATTTATATTCATATTTATTTGGCTTGAACTGTTAATTTAAACCATACAATTAAATAAGTTCATTTTATTTAAATTCAAGTCTTGGATTCATTTTTTATCTTGCGTCCCAAAATCATGCCATGTGTCAAGTGGCATGACATTACAATCAAATTCAAGACTAACAAGTGGATACCACATGTTTAAATAATGTGGCAATCCAAGTCAAATTCAAGAACCAATCAAAAGCAAGCTTATCACATGGCATTTGTGATAAGCTTGATGACTTACGTGAAGCAATCAGAATGAAGCAAAAGAGTTCATTCACACTTGAACATCTTATCCTCTACAACTATAAATAGGAGATACATAATTCTTTAGGGACATTCTGCAAGCATTGGAGCAAGCATCAGTTTCGACTACATAGTTCTTCTAAGGAGTAGTTAACCGAGTTTTGCCTGAAGATCAACCCAAAACAATAAAGTGTTATCCGATATTCCTGGATATCATACACATTTTTAGGAGGTTCAAATTATCTTGCAATTCAAGAGATATCCTACTGAAGGCCCTCGAATCACGGAAAAGCTTATGAGAGAAGAATTAAAAGAATAACAGAATTATACTCACAAGATTCATTAATAAAAATTTACTTTTTCTTATATTTATTTTGGTTGTAGTTAATTTTCAGCTTTAAAAAATTTGTTGCAATTACAAACTAAAATTTTGATTTTACGTTCATATTTCATTCAAAGCAAAGTAGTAAAACAAGTTTGTACATTTCGAAGTTTCTAATGATCACGGACTATAGACATTAATCACAACAAATCATTTAAAATAATACACTAGAACTATTTCACCGTAAAAAATAAGAATTTAACTTAAAGCTTGTTTAAAAAAATTATTTTATTTTAAAAGCATGAAGGTAGTTAAAAATGTTGGTTTAATTTTTCTTCCTTTATTAAAATACTATACAATACATAAAATTATTATTTATTATTTTTTTTAAATAATTTTCATTTATTTACTRTGTTAAGATTTAGGACTTTGAAACTAATTAGAATTATAGATATTATATTTTTATATTTAGTATTTTAAAATTGATGAAAATTTTGCTTATTAAATCTTTTCATATTGGAACTATACTAAAAATCTTAATATTTAAGACTTTAAAATCAATTATAATTTTGTTAACTTATATCAACTCTTTCTTTATTAAACTGACCAATTATTCATCATAAATTTTCAATTCACCGTACGAAAAATAAATTAAAGAGCATAACTACTTTATATTTAGAATTCTTTGTTACCAATTAATGTTACTTACATTGTGTCTTTCATTTTTTAGGGTTCGGGTTCACTTTAGGTTTAGGACTCTTTTATCGAAATTATCGTGAAAAAAAATTACGTTTACGATTATGCACTTAGCATCACTTTAGGTTTAGAATTCTTTTATCAGTTCATGTTATTTAGGTTAACTTCTCACAAAGTCAAACACTGAAACTTTAGGTTAAAAAAGGATTTATCAACTTTTCAATATATTTAAATACCATCTTTGTTAATTTATTGAAATACCTCCCTCAAGCCAGTATGCTTCTCGCAATTTCCCTTCTCCTTTTATTTTTTAAATTTAGAGAACTTTTAACCTAGTTGGTACATTGTGCGTCTTTCTTGATCATTTAATCAATAATATATATATATATTTTGCAACATGTTGATGTGTCTAAACTCACAAAAGAATCTCATATGTATATACTTCTTTTGTTTTTTGAGATAATAATTTCTAAGAATTCTTTTAGGGTTTGTTTTCATAACACTAACTATTCTTGTGATTTATGTGTATGTATATATATCAACATGTTGATGTGTCTAAACTCACAAAAGAATCTCATATGTATACACTTCTTTTGTTTTTTGAGATAATAATTTCTTAGAACTCTTTTACAGTTTGTTTTCATAACACTGATTATTCTTGTGATTTATGATATTATGTGCTTACCGTTCTTGAGAGATTACCTGTTGGAATTAGTTTTAAAATGATTTTGATGATGACTTAACAAAATGTGCTTGACACATAAAAGAAGTAAAAAAGATACGACCCAAAGAATAATCGCATTCATGAGTTACTAATGTGTTTGTGGAATTCTAGTACTTCGATATTTTCAGGAAAAAGGAAGAAAAAGCTTGAAGTAAACAAGAATTCTACGAGAAAAGAAATTCCTTTTAATAAGAAAAGAAATAAATCATGGGCTGAATTGGAACGGAAATATTTGGTAAGAGAATATTGAAATCAGCAAGGATTCTACAAGGAAAGAAATTCATTTTAACAAGGAAAGAAATAAATCATGGGCTGAAAAGGAAAGGAAATATTTAGTAAGAGATTGTGGAATTCAACAAGGAGTCAACAAGATCTTTCAAAATTAAGGAAAATGACTCTTAAGTTAAAGATTCACTTTCCTAGTAAAAGAAAATCAGTGGTGCGCATTCTGGTGACTATAAATAAAGAAGTCACCACGTCAAGTTGGGGCATTCACTCACAAAATACTCTTCAACAAAATACATCATTCTTAGGCATTCAATTGGCATTCAAGTTGAAGAGAGTTGACCGGTGCTAGAGACAGTCCCCTAGTTCTGTTCCGTTGGAGTCTAGGTCTAGGTGTCAACTTGTAGTGAATGAGTGGACTTGTTTTTATTTCAATTCTATTTTCATTCAATTGTAACTGTGTTAAAGTTCGTCTTGTTAAACTAAGGGTAGTTTATACAAGTGGACAAGCTCATTGGCAACTTACAAACATATGAGCTTAAAAAGATTGACAAGGTTGTTGAAGAACCTAAAAAGGAACACAATCTGGTCTTAAGGCTGCCCAACATGATTCAGAATTAGATGATAAGGAAATGATGATGTTCTTTCAAAGGTTTAAGAAATTCTTCAAGAAAGAAAATTCTGAAAAAAGGGAGTTTCGAAATAAAGGTATATCCTCTGAGAAGGGACAGTCCAGAGATGTTTCAAGTGTTGGAAAATGGACTACTTGATAAAGGATTGTCCCATCTTAAAGGAATAACAGAGAAGAAACTCGAAAAAACAGCAGCAAATGACCTCAAAAGCTTTCAAGAAGGCCATGAAAGCTACTTGGGGTAAAACTTCTGATGAGAAATCAAAAAGAGAAGATGGTGAATGAAAATTTGGCCCTCATGGTAGAAGTGACACGGACTTAGACATCGATTTCACCGAGGTAAGTTTATCTGATCTGAAAACTCAAGTTCATAATTTAAAAAAAAAAGTGGTTAAACTATTATTTTCTTGATGGATAAATATCAGCAAATGAGTGTTCAAAATATTGAAATGTCAAAAAATTTCTCAAATTTGAAATTTGATTACAAACTTTTAAAGAGGGAGAAAATTTAGTCTGAAAATGCAAACAAAACACTCAATGTTGAAATTAGCAAATTAGAGGAGACTGTCTCTATTCAGAAAACTGAAAATAATAAGCTGAAGTCAACAGTCTTGTCTCCAAAAGCTGAACTACTCACCATCAAGAAAGGAAAAACATCGAGCAATAAAATAATTGACAATGATCAAGGTTCTCTTGAAGCTGAAATTACTTCCTTGAAAAGGGATCTGTGCAAAGAGAAAAAAAATGTTCTGAGCTTCAAGAAACCTTGAATCAAGCAAATTATAACATAGTTTTGATGAAAAAGTGGAACAAATCATCTGAAGCTTTAACATGGATAAATGAACATTACAATAGAGCTTGAACCGGTCTTGACTATAAAAACAAACCTATCAAATGGGATCGTAAAAGAAAATATGATGGTTTGGCAGAATATAAGCTTTGTAGCCACTGTGGACATTCCGAACATGTTAGATATGAATGTTTAGCCAGGATAAAAGCTCTTGAAAAAATGAAAACATTGTTAGATAGATTAGAAAAGTTTTGATTTCTCAAATTATCAAAAGAAAGAGAACCAAACTGGTGTGGGTTCCCAAATCCAAATCTTAGTTTATTTGCAGGATGAAGTGAGCGGGAGTATCTTGACAGTGGTTGCTCCAGGAATATGAAAGGTAACAAAAACCTTTTCTCTCACTGACAGCCTTCAACGGAGGATCTATATTCTTCAGATGTGGAAAGAAAGGCATGGTTGTTTGCATAGGTAAGATAGCTTTGTATAAAAGTGAGGATGAACACGAGAGTGATCTCAGCCAATACTCAAAGGTAAGATCTCCAACCCAAATGCAAGAATGGTCAAGGAAACAGACTTCGTGAATGTTCCCTCAGGATCTGTGCATGAACTGAAAAATTCAGGGGGAACAAACCCTGAAACAGTGGTAAGTTCTGAAGAAGGAATAGATGAAGGAATAATGCCTGATTTTGTTCCAGGAACAAATAATGAAGAATCACAAGAGTTAAACTTGAGGCCCTGGAAGCATCAAAGCTCTCATCCCCTTGATTTTAATCATAACTAATCTCAATAAGAGAATTCAAACTAGGACCTCTATGAAAAGTTTTTGTGCTTATTCAGCCTTTTTGTCTTATGTTGAGCCTAAACATTATCTTGGAGTTTTGTAGGAACCTAAATGGGTGATGTCTATGCAAGAGGAGTTGCATTAGTTTGAAAGGAGTAAGGTATAACACCTAGAACCCCCACCACTAGGCGTACTGTGATTGGAACGGAGTGGGTGTTTGGAAGCAAGTTAGATGATAAGGGAACATTCACTCGGAACAAAGCCCATCTGGTGGTTCAGGGCTATAACCAAGAGGAAGACATCACTTCTTTAGAGATAATGTGAAAAAGGGTCTCATCTCTGTCCAATTTTGTAATACAGAGAATCAGATTACTGATATTTTGCCAAATCCATAAGTAGGTAACAGTTTGAGAAGAACCGACTCGCTCTTGGGATGGTAAAAAAATAAATAAATAAATAAATAAAAGGATAAAAAAGAAAGGAGAGAGCATTGTATTGACTGTTCCCGACGATGGATGAATGACGACCGTCTTAAGAAAAAATTAGTCAATTAGGGTATCGGTCATCTTTCAACATGATCTTAGTTCAAATGTTTGTGTTTCTTTCAACATACTCATACTGCCCACTTCCTTAATTATGGAACATGGTCTACTGATATTTCCCTTATTGTCCAAAATTGATTAATTAAGGTGAGCTCAGAAAATGAAACACACAGGAAATACAGTCAAGTATGTTTCCATATTTTATTAGTTCCTTCTAACTTTTCACATTCCAAATTCGCCACATTTCCATGTTGGCCCCATTTTCCCCTTTTCTAATTCACTTTCTCACGTCTCTTTTAAATCATCAATAAAATACCCTTTAATTTTTTTCCTTGACCCATACAATTCAAAAACTCAAAATAGTTATCACTTCTTCTTTCTTTCCCCGCCTAGCCATTATGTCCAATCCCTCGCCAGTTTTTATGGCGTTACCTAAGTCCCTTTCTCCATATCCTTCCATGGAGTAAAATTCTATGATAATTTTATTGTACCTACTTTTCTAATTAAAAGTTTGGTAAATGGATTTATTACTTTTGAATTGGATGGTTCTAAATTTAATTTCTTGCTTGGTATTCTTAATGAACGTTTTGCTATAGCCAAAAAAAAGATTCAAAAGAGGCACATGATAGCCTATCTTAAAATGTTATTTTCTTTTGTTATCAAAAATTTGATAGCAAGACAAGAACGTAGGAATATAGCTTCATTTTTTTGATATGACTCTCATGAAATTACTTCATGGTGGGATACAAATTAATTTGTCTGACCTTATAATCTCTCACTTCTCCAAGGTGGTAATGGAAAGGAAGCAGAACCAATTGTTGCCTTATGAGTTTTTCTTGATTGAAGTATTTGAGAAATTTGGTGTTCCTATTCCTGCTTTTGAGCCTTACTCGAACTATGATGCCATTGATTACTATGAGATAGGAGGGCACCATAATGATGTTTTTGCTGAATATGACATTGTTGTTGAGGGTCGTACTATATCTTTCTTCCCTCTACTACTTCTACTAATTCTTCACTGGTCAGGGATCATGAGCTACTATGCACTGAAGAAAAGGATCTTCACGCTTAGATTGAGAGGAATGAAGAAGTTGCTGCTGCCCGACACATTGTTCTGGTTGTTCTTATCACGGGACTCTCTCAGCCAACTAACCCTTTAATCTTTTCCACTACTCAGCCCATTCCTGATCCATCACCTTCTACCTCTTGATCGTCCTATTCATTTCTTCTTGTTGAACTTTTAGAATTTTTTTGATATTATGTAGAGATGTAACTAACTATGGCACTTGTGGTTCTTTTTCTATGGCTTATTTTGTTTATCTTTTGAGGATGACCAATATCATTAGATTATCGTTTTATTTTTCTGAAGTTATGTTTGCTGTGATGTTACCCCAGTGGTGGTGAACTATGTATCTTTGTTGTGTTTTCGTGACTCTAACTATTTACTTTTTGATGTGACAATACAGGGAAGTTGCATGTGCTTGATTGCTTTGCGAAATGATCCATACCAAGGTTTGGCTGGTTTTCTACAAACTTGTTAGGCTGCTAGTTCTGCCAAGTCTGGTAACAAGGGAGGAAGCATATTTTGTTTGTCATCATCAAAAAGGGGAAATATGTTGGAATTAGTTTTTAAATAGTTTTAATGATGACTTAACAAAATGGACTTGACACATAAAAATAATAAAAAGGATACGTCCCAAAGGATAATCGCATTCATGAGTTACTAATGTGTTTGTGGAATTTTAGTACTTCGATATTTTCAAGAAAAAGGAAGAAAAAGCTTGAAGTAAACAAGGATTCTACAAGCAAAGAAATTCCTTTTAATAAGGAAAGAAATAAATCATGGGCTGAAAAGGAAAAGAAATATTTGGTAAGAAATTGGTTAAGTCACAAGGATTCTACAAGGAAAGAAATTTCTTTTAATAAAGAAATAAATAAATCATGGGCTAAAAAGGAAAGAAAATATTTGATAAGAGATTGTGGAATTCAACAAGATCTTTATTTAAATAAGGAAAAGGACTCTGAAGTTAAAGAGTTTCTTTCCTAGTAGAAGAAAATCAGTGGCGTGCATTCTGGTGACTATAAATAAAGAAGTCACCACGTCAAGTTGGGGCATTCACTCACAAAATACTCTTCAAAAATCCATCATTCTTAGGCATTTAATTGGTATTCAAGTTGAAGAGAGTTGATCGGTACTAGAGACAGTCCCCTAGTTCTGTTCTGTTGCAATCTAGGTCGAGGTGTCAACTTGTAGGGAATCATTAGACTTATTTTTGTTTCAATTCTATTTTCATTCAATTGTAACTGTGTTAAAGTTCATCTTGTTAAACTAAGGGTAGTTTATACAGACTAGGAACTTTATAAGAGTTTAGAGGTAGGTCCTTAGATTGCAGGGGTTGCAATCCGAATTTGGCTCGGTGTCTAGTGGAGTTAAGTTGAAATCCTACTAGAGAGTAGGTCATGATTTTTACACCCACTCGAGCCTAGGTGATTCTCCACGTAAAAATTCTTGCCTCTCACTTTACTTTCTGCACTTTATTATTTCTGCTTGAATTAGGTTAATGCTCAAAGGAACATAGTTCAAGTTTGTTCCCGTCACAAAAGATAATTCAAAAAAAGTTTTAATTTGTTGCAATAAGGATTGGTATCAGAGCAGGTTGATCATTTATAGGTTAACCCCTTAGAGAAAGATCCGTCAAAATGACTTCCAAAATAACTCTACCTGAGGGACAATCTAGCACTCGATCTCCTCTCTTCAATGGTCAACATTACAGTCTTCAGAAAAATCGAATGGAGATCTATATGAAAGCTGAGGACTATCAGCTATGGCTAATTACCTTGAAGGGACCTCTTATTCCTACCAAAGTAAAATTTGACGGAATAAAGGTGCCTAAGATTGAAGATGAGTTTGATGCTAATGATTTTAGGATGATGGAGAAAAACGCAAAGGCAATAAAAATTCTATATTTTGAACTGGCATTGATGAATACAATCGCATCTCTGGATACTCCAATGCCAAGGAGATTTGGGACTCTCTATCTTTTGCACATGAAGGTACGAATCAGGTAAAAGAATCTAGGATTGACATGCTTTTAAGGAAGTATAAACTTTTTTCCATGGGCAAAAAGGAGTCAGTCAAAGATATGTTTACCCGATTCACACACATCACGGATGAACTCAAATCTCTTGGGAAGGGATTTTCAACTGAAGAAAATGTCAGAAAGATTCTGAGAATTATGCCAGCTTCTTGGGAACCCAAAGTTACAACAATTGAAGAAGCAAAACAAATGAGTACAATGAAAATGGACGAGCTCATTGGCAACTTACAAACATATGAGCTTAAAAAGATTGACAAGGTCGCTGAAGAACCTAAGAAGGAACGCAATCTAATTCTCAAGGATGCCCAACATGATTTAGAGTCAGATGATGTTCGTTCGAAGGTTTAAGAAATTCTTCAAGAAAGAAAATTCTGAAAAAGGGGAGTCCCGAAGTAAAGGTAAATCTTTTGAGAAGGGACAGTTCCAGGGATGTTTCAAGTGTGGGAAAATGGACCACTTGATAAAGGGTTGTCCCCTCTTAAAGGAACAACAGAGAAGAAACTCGAAAAAACAGTAGCAACTAGCCTCAAAAGCTTTCAAGAAGGCCATGAAAGCTACTTGGGGTGAAACTTCTGATTAGGAATTAGAAAGAGAAGATGGTGAAAATGACAATCTGGACCTCATGGCTAGAAGTGACACAGACTCAGACAACGATTCCACCGAGGTAAGTTTATCTGATCTGAAAACTCAAGTTCACAATTTATCAAAAAGAAAAGTGGTTAAACTGTTATTTTCCTTGATAGATGAATGTCAGCAAATGAGTGTTAAAAAAATTAAATTGTCAAAAATTTTCTTAAATTTGAAATCTGATTACAAAGTTTTAAAAAGGGAGAAAATTGAGTCTGAAAATGAAAATAAAACACTCAATGCTGAAATTACCAAATTAGAGGAGACTGTCTCTGTTCAGAAAACTGAAAACAATAAGCTGAAGGAAACAGTCTCGTCTCTAAAAGCTGAACTAATCACCATCAAGGAAGGAAAAACATCGAGCAGTGAAATAATTGATAATGATTAAGGTTCTCTTTAAGCTGAAATTACTTCCTTGAAAAGGGATCTGTGCAAAGAGAAAAAGAAAAGTTCTGAGCTTCAAGAAACCTTGAATCAAGTAAATTATAACATTTCTTTGATGAAAAAGTGGAAAAAATCAACCGAAGCTTTAACCTAGATAAATGAGCATTACAATAGAGTTCGAACCGGTCTTGGCTATAAAACAAACCTGTCAAATGAGATTGTAAAAGAAAATATGTTGATTTGGCATAATATAAACTTTGTATCCACTGTGGACATATCGGACATGTTAAATATGATTGTTTAGCCAAGATAAAAGCTCTTGAAAAAAATGAAAACATTGTTAGATGGATTAGAAAAGATTTGATTCTCAAGTTATCAAAAGAAAGGGAACCAAACTGGTGTGGGTTCCCAAATCCAACCCTTAATTGTTTTGCAGGCTGAAGTGAGTGGGAGCAACAAAAATGATATCTTGATAGTGGTTGCTCCAGAAATATGAAAGGTAACAAAAACTTTTTCTCTCACTGACAACCTTCAACAGAGGATCTATATCCTTCAAATGTGGAAAGAAAGGCATGGTTGTTTGCATAGGTAAGATAGCTTTACAAAAAAGTGAGGATGAACACGAGAGTGATCTCAGCCAATACTCAAAGGTAAGAGCTCCAACCCAAACTGAAGGAACATCAAGGAAACAGACTTCGTGAATGTTCCCTCAAGATCTGGGCATGAGCTGAAAAATTCAGGGGGAACAAACCCTGAAACAATGGTAAGTTCTGAAGAAGGAACAGATGAAGGAACAATGCCTGATTCTGTTCCAGGAACAAATAATGAAGAATCATAAGAGTTAAACTTGAGGCCCTGGAAATATTAAAGCTCTCATCCCCTTGATTTAATAATAACTAATATCAATAAGTGAATTCAAACTAAGGCCTCTATGAAAAGTTCTTGTGCTTATTCGGCCTTTTTGACTTATGTTGAGCCTAAACATTATCTTGAAGTTTTACAAGAACCGAATTGGGTGATGTCTATGCAAGAGGAGTTGAATCAGTTTGAAAGGAGCATGGTATAACACCTAGAACTTCCACCACTAGGCGTACTGTGATTGAAACGGAGTGGGTGTTCATAAACAAGTTAGATGATAAGGAAACAGTCACTCGGAACAAAGCTCATCTTGTGGTTCAGGGCTATAACTAAGAGGAAGGCATCACTTCCTTAGGAATAATGTGAAAAAGGGTCTCATATATGTTCAATTTTGTAATACAAAGAATCAGATTATTGATATTTTTACCAAGGCAATAAGCAGGTAACAGTTTGAGAAGAACATACTCGCTCTTGGGATGGTAAAAATACACGTTGCACTCTGTTCATGAACACTTCCAAAAAATAAAAAAAAGGATAAAAAAGAAAGGAGAGAGTCATTGTATCAACTGTTCCCGATGATGGATGGACGACGACCGTCTTAAGGAAAAATTAGTCAATTAGGGTATCAGTCATCTTTCAACATGATCTTAGTTCAGATGCTTGTGTTGCTTTCAACATACTCACACTGCGCACTTCCTTAATTATGGAACAAGATCTACTAATATTGCCCTTATTGTCCAAAATTAATTAATTCAAGTGAGCTCAGAAAATGGAAAACACAAAGAATACAGTCAGGTATGTTTTCATATTTTATCAGTTCCTTCTAACTGTTCACGTTCCTAATTTGCCACATTCCTATTTTTCCCTTTTCTATTTCACTTTCTCACGTCCTCTTTTAAATCATCATTAAAAGATCCTTTAATTTTTTTCTTGACCTATAAAATTCAAAAACTCAAAATAGTTATCACTTTCTTTAATTTCTTTTTCCGCCTAGCCACTATGTCCAGTCCCTCACCGATTTTCATGACGTTACCTAAGTCCCTTTCTCCATATCCTTTCATGGAGTAAAATTCTCTAATAATTTTATTGTACCTGATTCTCTAATTAAGAGTTTGGTGAATGGAGTTATTACTTTTGAATTAGATGGTCCCAAATTTGGTTTCTTGCTTGGTATTCTTAGTAGGGATTTTGTTACGGCCAAAAAAAAAGATTCAAAAGAGGCACATGACAGCCTATCATAAAATGTTGTTTTCTTTTATATCAATAATTTGATACCAACATAAGAACGTAGGAATATATCTTCATTTTTTGATATGACTCTCATGGAATTACTTGATGGTGGGATACAAATTAATTTTCCTGGCCTTATAATCTCTCACCTCATCAAGGTGGTAATGGAAAAGAAGAAGAATCAATTGTTGCCTTATGAGTTTTTCTTGATTGAAGTATTTGAGAAGTTTGGTGTGCCTATTCCTGCTTTTGAGCCTTACTCGCACTATGATGCCATTTATTTCTATGAGATCGGGGTCACCATAAGGATGTTTTTGCTGAATATGACATTGCTGCTGAGGGTTGTACTGTATCTCTGTTCCCTCTATTGCTTCTACTAATTCTTCACTGGTCAGGGATCATGAGCTACTATGCACTGAAGTAAAGGATCGTCACGCTTAGATTGAGAGGAATGAGGAAGTTGTTGCTGCCCAGCACATTATTTTGGTTGTTCTTATCACGGGACTCTCTCAGCCATCTAATCCTTTCGTCCCATTCCTGATCCATCACCTTCTACCTCTTGATTGTCCTATCCATTTATTCTTGTTGAACTTTTAGAAGGTTTTTGATATTATGTAAAGATGTAACTATGACACTTGTAGTTCTTTTTCTATGGCTTATTCTGTTTATCTTTTAAGGATGACCAACATCATTAGATTATCGTTTTTTTTTTTTTGAAGTTTTGTTTGTTGTGATGTTACCCCAGTGGTGGTGAACTATGTATCTTTGTTGTGTTTTCATGACAATAACTGTTTTTACTTTTTAATATGACAAAAGGGGGAGTTGCATGTGCTTGATTGCTTTGCGAAATGATCCATACCAAGGTTTGACTGGTTTTCTACAAACTTGTTAGGCTGCTAGTTCTGCCAAGTCTGGTAACAAGGGAGGAAGCATATTTTGTTTGTCATCATAAAAAAGGGGGAATATGTTGGAATTAGTTTTTAAATAATTTTAATGATGACTTAACAAAATGGACTTGACACATAAAAATAATAAAAAGGATACGTCCCAAAGGATAATGGCATTCATGAGTTACTAATGTGTTTGTGGAATTTTAGTACTTCGATATTTTCAAGAAAAAGGAAGAAAAAGCTTGAAGTAAACAAGGATTCTACAAGGAAAGAAATTCTTTTTAATAAGGAAAGAAATAAATCATGAGCTGAAAAGGAAAGAAAATATTTGGTAAGAGATTGTTGAAATCAGCAAGGATTCTACAAGGAAAGAAATTCCTTTTAAATAAATCATGGGCTGAAAAGGAAAGGAAATATTTGGTAAGAGATTGTGGAATTCAACAAGGAGTCAACGAGATCTTTCAAATAAGGAAAAAGACTCTTAAATTAAAGAGTTTCTTTCCTAGTAGAAGAAAATCAGTGGCATACATTCTGGTGAATATAAATAAAGAAATCACCATGTCAAGTTGGGGCATTCACTCACGAAATAGTCTTCAACAAAATTCATCATTCTTAGGCATTCAATTGGCATTCAAGTTGAAGAGAGTTGACCGGTGCTAGAGACAGTCCCCTAGTTCAGTTCTGTTGCAATCTAGTTCTAGGTGTCAACTTGTAGTGAATCAGTGGACTTTTTTTTGTTTCAATTCTATTTTCATTCAATTGTAACTGTGTTAAAGTTTGTCTTGTTAAACTAAGGGTAGTTTATAAAGGTTAGAAACTTTGTAAGGGCTTAGGGGTAGGTCCTTGGATTGCGAAGGTTGCAATTCGAATTTGGCTCGGTGTCTAGTGGAGTTAAGTTGAAATCCTACTAGGGAGTAGGTAGTGGTTTTTATACTCATTCGAGCCTGGATGGTTTTCCGCATAAAAATTCTTGTCTCTTGCTTTACTTTCTGCACTTTATTATTTCTACTTGAATTAGGTTACTGCTCAAAGGAACAGAGTTCAACTCTGTTCCCGTTATAAAAGATAATTCAAAAAAAAATTTAATTTGTGAAAAAAAATTGTTAGACCCAATTCACCCCCTTCTTAGGTCTAATTCTAAAGTCATTGCAATAACATTACCCCTTCTTCTTTTGTTTGATTTTTATTCTTAAAATTAAACTCACGATTAAACCTTATGCATTTAACTTAACTATAGATTTCTATTGTACATTTAACTTAATTATAGATTTCTATTGATTCTTTTACTTATGAGTTTGTCATTGACAATGTATTTATTCCTTTTCCAGCGTTTTTGGTTCTCTCAAGCTATTATCCTGCTTTTACATTGTATTTATATCAATATCAATTATTATAATTTATTTAAAATTAAAATAGTAAAGTTTTTAGCTGTATTTCTATTTTGACAAAATTGTTTGAGTTACAAAAAGAAACTAAAGCATATAAGAATAATTCACTTATTATATAAAGTTAAAACATGTTATGAATTTTGATGGTATCTTAATAATGTCAAAAGTAATTTGATATCCTGTGAAAATAAAGATGAATAGCGAAAATAAAGATGAATAACTAACTTAGATAGATATTATGAATATTATTGATATTTATACAACTTTTACTTAAAAGGCGCATAAATACTTTTTGATTATATCTCATCAATCAGAATAGTTTATTTCTATTAGGCTGATAGATATTATGTATTTGATACACTTTTTATTAATAAATGCATAAAAACATGTGCAGATCATGTAAGCTTAAACTAGTATTAGTAACGAAAGACATGTGTCAGGAGTTGGAAAGGAGGAGTGTCAAGTGTTGTTAGAATCAAAGTTAAAAAGAGAAAGTTCAAGAACATTATCAAGTAAAGAAATTCAAAAATAGTTCTTGATTAATTTGAGATTTTTTTTATTTATTTTTATCTTAGGGATAAAGTTTCATTCTTGGTTTGTATTTTCGCTGAATTTCATTTTGACTAATTGTATTTGCTCATATGTTATGTTTATTGGATTTTCTTTTCTTTTTTTTTTTTTTTTT